>CM029597.1:46597330-46716769 GCA_017311375.1 Mytilus coruscus
TTGATATGGTCATGTTTGTAAATATATTGTTCATAACATTGAATCGGTAAGGTTTTTCAACCCACGGGCATATAGCTGGCCTTAACCAGATTTGTCTGAACTTTATAAACCTTTGGTTTTTAATGCTGTTTAACTTCTGCATTCCAAATCAATTTTGATTCGAGCACCACTTGTGATTCTTATGTAGACAAAGCATAGATACTTAATTATAAGCCTGGTATCTTTCATGAAAATTGTGATGAAAATTTGCGCCTTTTTTTTTTTTTTTTTTTTTTTTCTATTTCTGTCTAGTTGCAATTGGCCATGGTCTTTTATATCCGTTACATTAAAACGTTATTTTCTTCACTATTCCTTCTTTGGTCTAAGGTTAAAGTATTTCGTTACGTATTGTTGTAGTATATGTTTAGGTAGGACATGTCACTTCCACTTACTATCTGCTTTTATCCACATCGTCGGAATTTAGCGTGATGTGTGCCATTTTGTAACGCTGGAGCTGCTAACAATTTCATTTTAGACATTTTTGGTTTTAGTATGCATCGTGTTGATTAATCTTTACTTTTCTATGTAATATTCCATATATAGACTTAAATATACCTTTTGTTTTGTTTTTTTTACTTTTTTCGTTTAGCCCTGTTACTTATAATGATACACTACTTTACAGTTGAAAACAGATCTTTATTTCAATATAGCGAACATTTTCATGTTTAGTTAAAGATGGACAAGTATATGTTAAATAAAGTTTGTGGCTTGCCTTAGACAATACTGATAATATTCTAATTTAACAATGTGCAGTAAAGTTCTTTGTGCGTATCACGATTGTCTTTTCGAGTTATCAGGACCGACAAAGAAATTAAAAAGAATACCGGTAATTGAATTTCAACCCCCAAACAAAATACTACTTCGGACGATTCAATACTAATAAGCAGAAGAAAAGGAATATAACTATGTATTTTTTTTCCGTTGGAAGTCTCTGTCTTAATATAAGAAGTGATATTTAGAGATGTAGAAAAAACCCATAAAGACAAATACTTATCTTAACATTGCTCTGGACTTGTTCAAAAAGAATATAAAAGAAGACGTTACGCAAGGTATTCGGTCTATTTTTCATTTGATTCTATCCTGATGCATAAATAAGATTAAAAAATATTCTACGCATTATTTAAAAGTAAAATGTAATGATTCATCATTTGAATCGAAATGAAATAAAAACTTATTTAAAATAAATTTAATGTCATGTTTTATTATATGATTAAGCAATATTTCCGTGGTCATAACGGCGTTTTTGACGTGTAAGACGTAACAACAGGAACCAACCAGCCACATCAAAACGAAGAAAAAATACAAACTGCTGAATGTATCGATAAAATGTGTACAGTTTGAAAATTATATAATCATATTCATGATCGTAAACGAACCTTGACCATAATAGAGGATACGCGTTTTGCAATAATTGACAGTCTTAGACAGTGACAAATATGTGAAATAATTATATACTTTAAATATGTTTAAATTTTGAAGAAAATATTGTATATGCCAAAAATGTATAATCAGTCAACTAAACAGTATATATTTTTAAAATAAAAAGTTAAAAATCTAAACGTTATCTGTGTAAAATGTGCAAATTTCTGACGTTCGTTACAGAAGGCGTTCAAAATTAAAGACAAACGACGTCGCATAACTATACCATACTAATGATTACTAAACTGAATATCTTGCGTATAACGTCAAACAGTTTCATGTTATGTAAACAGTCAATTATCACAATAAACATTCAGCCACTTGACACAATCTTATTTTCAATTGATAACAGTAAATTTCTAATTCCAATTTGTCATTTCTTGCCTTTTCTTTTGTTAGATTTTCTAATAATTCTGGATTTTTCACCTGATAGTCTACGACAAGGCTTTCCTGGTTGATCAAAATCCCAGCCACAGAACCAGCAATCAGTGTTGAGACAATACCAATAATAATCAAAACGGTTATTGCGAGGTGTTTACTGCAGTTTCCGGAAACGAGTACACACGAAACAGAAATGCATGATACACCTAAGGATATCCAAACTAGGGAACAAACAACTCTCAGGCAGAATCTTTCTCCCATTTTTAAAAACATACTCAGTCCGGCACAAAATACGGAGAAACCGCCCACAATGGGTAGTGCTATCAATCCATTTCGAGTAGCAACATCTCCTGGGCTACATGTAAAACTGTGAATTACTTCTGCTGCTAAAATAAAATTACTCCAGTCATGTTCCAGAATATCAAACAAGACCATTTGAAACAATCTGTTCCACAAACAAGCGCGTTAACATCCCTTTTCGACATGCCAACTGAGTTATAATGTTGTTTTCTCCTTTCAAAATAAAACAAATTTAAGTACTTATAGCCTGGTATTTATTGAACAGTGCATTTCTACATTATTGTCATTACACTGTTAAAGAAGTGACAAACGAATTGGGTTTGTTCCAGAATTTATTAATTTTAATATTTGGTTTGAATGAATTCTACTAGAGAGAAGATATTTATCGTTTAAACCCATGTCTATTGAATTAAATATAATAATTGATTTGCAAAAAGATAATCTTCAAGATAAATGCAATGAACCAGTACTTTATTTATTGTTACAAATCTAATACGACATGTAAGGACAGTATGCCATTTTAAGTTAAATAAACGTCATTTAGACAGCAACCAATGCAAATCAATGTATCTTGATGTCAACTTACAGGTTCTAACAATATACAGATGTCTATATATATATAGAAAGAGAGAGAATGACAAAAGAACGAGAAGATACGAGAGGGCAAGCAAAAACCATATGTCGAATAAAAACAGACGCCATGGTTAAATAGAAAAAACCAAATACGAATATATAGACTCTGTTTAATACAAAAACAATTTCCCATAGAAAATATAAAGGACAGTGTAAATTTATTAGAGCAATAAATGAAAAGGTCAGTCTTCCTGGTAAATGAGCACTTTTTATGTATATCCTTTTATTTTTTATTTTTTTGAATAAATTTACTTCATTTTAAAAGTATTGCAGTAAGCGTGTATTATGTTTTCATTATTGTACATTAGTCAGCTGGTTTTAGAGGATAAAGTACAAACAACAATCCACAAACACTACAAAGAAAACTAAAGAATCGGGAACACAAACATGCTATAAATCGCCCCGAGTTTAAAAACGGTTGTTACTAAAATAAATAGTTAATATCAAATATAGGCCGTTAACATGAGGGTCTTCAAATTACAAAAAAAATAACATTAAAATTGGGATCCCAAGACTTGGACAGGTATCTAAACATTTGGTTGTGTAAATTACTTTTTGCGATATGATACATGTATGTGCCCACAAGTTATTCTGACATATTAATCAGCTCGTACTTACGAGACTTAACGTTTGAAAAGCGAAGAATACTAGTAGAAACTTTGGAGACCACATAATGTAAAAGAGCCTAATCATAACAGTCTAAACCGTCTAGGATAAACTTTGCTTGGTGTGGTTGCCTTCGCGGTAGCACAATTACAAATTTTATAAACTCAAAACGTACTTACAAAATCTTTCATTTAAAACATGCCTTTAACGAACCACTGTCCTCTGGGCGGAAGGTACATCCAGAGGCTGATAATCCAAAAACAGCTGTATCAGTGCTAATGAAAACATATGATTTTTTAGTTTCTATAATAACTGGTATGCTGTAGACTAAAACAATACAAATGATGGAGTATATATAAATGGCTGAGGGAATTTGCAGGAACTCCAAAATCAAAAAAAAAAACTTATAATCTAAGCTTTAATTTCATTTTTCCATTCGTTTGATGTGTTTGAGCTTTTGATTTTGCCATTGGATAAAGGACTTTCCGTTTTGAATTTTCCTTGGAGTTTGGTATTTTTGTTATTTTACTTTTTGTAACTTATATAAACTTTAGGTCTATGGTACATCGTTAGACCATTGAAGTAAGTGTATTTTACCAGGCGCACCAATTCTATGTTCAAACTTTATGCTTCAATACTAGTAGATCTAATTTATGGTTACATCATGTCGATATAAATGTATCAATATTAGTATTTTAATTTTCAAACATTTTAAACAAAGCTAAGTAAATATGATCTTTTGGTAATATCTTAAAACATTATTTTGATACAAGTTCTGTACAAATTATAAGATACATAAAACGTTTACGTTTATTGCAGTTTTCTTTAACATTCTCTTTTCTACAGCATATCATAATACAATACTTGAAAAATAACTTTAAAGAATACAAGAAAAAACTAGTCCGATCGTGTAAAACAGGTAAACGTCTATCATAAAATAAGAATACCATGGCATATCTAGCGATGCTGGTCTAAAATGTTTCGTTCCATACTTAGTCACCAAGTCTATCCAATAAGCTGCTCTCTCGGGTGGTGTTTGTGGGCGACTATGGAATATCTCAGATGCCCTTTTAATATTAGACTTAAAAGTGGTATTATGTACTACTTTGTTAATATTTTCAACTAATTCGTCCTCAGAAAATTCTAAAATATCCATTGAAATTCCATAACCCTTGTCTTCTATAATAGCGGCATTTGATCCTTGATCAAGAGAAATTGGAAATGCAATCATTGGTACGCCATGGTAGAGAGCTTCAAAGACGCTGCTCTTCCCACAATGAGTAATGAATAGTTTCGTTTTAACATGCCCAAGCAGATCATTCTGTGGTAACCATGGCAATAGTAAGATGTTTCCATTTTCTTTTTCATAATCTCCACT
Organism: Mytilus coruscus; assembly: GCA_017311375.1. NCBI lineage: Eukaryota > Metazoa > Mollusca > Bivalvia > Mytilida > Mytilidae > Mytilus > Mytilus coruscus. Next base: position 46,602,087 of record CM029597.1, read on the forward strand.
ACGAAATATAAAATTGAACTGCTCCATCTTTTGAAAGGCTGAAATTAATTTATTCATTATTTTTTCAGGGCAGGATTTAATTACGCTACCAAAGGAAACAATTACCAAGCCATCTATAGACTTTTCAACAAATGACTCTATCCTAGATATCAACGATTTAGCGGGTCCAGCTGCTAATCCACCACATAAAATGGCATTCGATGCAATGGGAATTGGATAATCCATTAAAATATCTCCGTCAATTATGTGTAGCAAAAAACTTTTTTTTAGTTCGCTGTTTGACATAAAAGGCTTTTCTGGAACATATTTAGCGACAAGATTTCCAAACGAAGGCATTGTGGGTTTGATAAGTTGAAGATTATACAATACGGAATTAATCATACGTTCCCGGAAGGTCATTTTGTCTGTAAATCCTGACCAAAATGCTGGCATATAGGCAGGGTTAAATGGCGTTCGGTGGAGATTTGGGTCATAGTGTGCAGAAATAAAAATGAAAGGTAATGAAAGTTTGTATGCTAAAATTTCGTAGCAAAGAAAAGGGGCATAATCAACGATGGCATAGTCAAACTTTGCAGCTGCTAAGATTCCAAAGAGTTCATCATCGGTCAAAAACGAATGACAGTGATCATATGCATTTCCAAATAACTGAAGTAAGGGAAAAGACTTAGAACCATTCATTTTCATTTCCAATATAACTTGTACAACGTCATGCACAATAGACGCTTTATCAAGACTGTTTGATACTACAGACTTAATCGATAATCCCTTGGATCGTATCTCTTTGTCCATTAAAGTTGAAAGCACAAATGTTGCTGAGTGATTGTACTTTTCTAATTCTTTTGCAATGGCCATAACAGGAGAGATGTGACTTCTCGATTGGGCTACGAAAACAATACATCTTTTACAGTCCACATTATACAAGTGTATCGAAAATCCCAGGGTCAGGGCAATAAAGGATGTTTTCCATCCATAAGTCATTCTGAAGAAAATGAAATCACAAATTCAGTAAAAAAAAAAACAGTTAGACGAAACTAAACTAACAATAATACATGGATGTTAAATCGGATTGCAGAACTCACTTGATATTGATCAGAACTATGAAAATCAAAAATATGACAAACAAGAACTGCTGACCTATACCTTTGGCGGTATTTAAATCATAAGCCTAGTATCTTTGATGAGTTTTTATTCTGCTGTTGAACTAACAGAATTTCATGAATATTGCATTTTTACGAATATTCGGTTGACCGACTTTTTTTAGCGATGCAGGCGGGGTCCGACATATCTAGTAGTAAAATATAAACGCACGTATAAAAAATTCGAAATTGTTAAATCCCGGTGCCATGTTCAATTAGATTTTTATTGAAGAAAACCTAAAGATATTGAAAATTATTAGACCTTATATTAATAAATGTTTTGAACTTAGAAAACTATCAATATAGAACAACCATGTTTATCTGTAACCCATTAAGACTATTTGTCTGTTAATATTTTATATAAAATTGTTTTATTACGGCTTTTTACACATATGCTTATGGATCTGGTCTCGCTGTGTCTTACGATCTTAAAAATTAAGTTGATTAAATGCATATTTATATATGATTGTCAAAGATTGTCAAGATTAGTTCTTGTATACATGATGTTACTGGTCAACTATAATATTGACTTCCTTCTGCATATTGTAAGGTTATATAAAAAATGTTTGATTATCGCGAATACTGTGCAAAATTTCATTGATTTTGTGATGTGCTTAAATTTTTGTCATTTTAAACACAATATCTTTATTTCATAAGTTTAAATGAACTTAAATCCACCTGCGTTCTATGGGGGCTTGAGTAAGCTTGAACCTTTTAATATTTTGTACAGTACCCTCTTGTGATCCTCGTTATATCAGTGTGTATATCAATTATCTATGTCCATCTAAATCCATGTATCATTATTGTCAATAGGTTATCATTCAAGTAAATTCAAAACAGGAAGAACTTTGCTTGTCTGATTATCACTAAGAAACTTGCCTAAAATGATGTTGACCTCTGTTTCAAAACCTACTCCTAAGTAGTAGTCATCCCTGTTAGACCAGACCACTTTTTCCCCATAGACCTAATGTTAAAGCCGCCATTTTGTTTGGTGGAGGGAATTTTCGATAAAGGTCAAACGGTCAATATAAGTAATAAACAGTTGCAGACGATATTTGTATTGTCAGCTAATTAATTATAATTCCCACATCTAGATTGTGATGAATATTTCAATTAAGAAACGTTTTTAATTGAATTGGGTATGTCATTAGGTAATTATAGGTAATAAGTATAAAGTAATTTCAGAATATTACACAATGACTACCCAGGTAGATATAGTTTTGACAGGTGTAATTTTAACGATAAGATTAACTTAACTTCCCGTATTTAAGGAAATAAATGTTATTAATTAAGTGTAATCCAAGAGATAGATGACAGAAAATAGAAAGAAGAAAAATCCACGTTTATCGTGTGATTTGTTTGTATATATATATATATATATATATATAAATGACCTAGTTATAACAATCTGAATATTCATTGATTTCATGCCTATAAATAGATTTGTGTGGAATCCTGTAATAAGCATGCACAATGATTTGTATGTACATGTAAACATTATTGTTGTTTTGTGTGAAAGTCAGCTGTAACTTTTTGGTTTAAAATGCGTGTATTTCAGAAATTAATTAATATTTAAAAAATATGTTTTGATAACAACAGATCAATAACTAGAATATTCCGGTTTACATCTGCTTACGGTAAACGATGTATACAGGGTAAATAATAAAAGTGTTTGATGCTTGACATGACCTGTCCACTGTTATGAGTCTGACTATTCATCCGATCCTACACATGCACGGTCTCGTTTATCGAGGGGAGACTCCGCCATTTTAGGAGTCAGCTTCACATCTTTCGAACGTTTCTTGTATTCAAAGGGCATCAGAAATGTTTAGATTTCATGTATATTTACCTTTGTGATAATATATTCGAGAAAATACATGTTCTTTTTTTTTCACAAAAGGATGTTGGTATAGAAAACAATACACTGTTTTATTTTATACTTCTACTTGTAAAACAATTATATTATAAAAAGAAGAAATAATGTACAATTATAGTATATTTCAATACACTAATAGTCCTCAATGTCACTGGCTTTAACCCATGAATTAAACTTGTGAGGCCAATGTAACCATTTAATATAATATTGTTTATAGGATCCTCTTCCTTTGGTTTTTATCACTTTCTCAATTTTCCACAAAGAATCGTCTTTGATGTGAATTCTTTGAAGTTCTGATTGGTAGTAGGATCCACCTATTCCTTCTCCATGGTAGTCCTTGATGCGATAAAAAGGTGTCATATTTCTCCAAAATCTTCCTGATATTGTAAAAACCTCCCGTCCATTTTTCGTCATATTCACGAGAAAAGATATTTCTCAAATATGTAAGCCTTACTTTATCTCCAAGTTTAAACTTGAAGCGGCGGGAATGCTTCTTCAAATTTTCAGAATACGGCTTGGAAAGATATTTCGATAATCTAACAGTTTCTTCGTTTTCTGTTTTCACTTCAATGGGTGTTGTTGAATGGTATTGTTGTATCCATCTGCAAAACTTTGAAGCTTGTCTATATATCTGTAAGACTGTTTGTACGAAAAGTAGCAATACATTTTTGTTTTTATGGTTTTTATAACACGCTCGGACACAGATGCCTTAACCTCGTTAAAGGCATAAAAATGTGTTATTTCAACCTTTCTAAAAACTGCCTGAACTGTTTTTGCTTTGAATTCTTGACCCATATCCGTTCATATTCTATATGGAACTCTTCTAGCTTTGAATATGTCTTGGAATGCAGTTGCCACTGATTCGTGTTTTTATCTTTTAATTTACGTAGCCATAAATACTTTGAGAATACATCAATGACCACCAATACGTATCTATATTCCTTGTTGTATTTTGAAAACTTGACCATATCCATGAGATCGGCAGACCATTGGTCATCTATGCCAGCAACTATGATTTCCGTTCTATTCTGCGGTCTTCTTAATGGTCGTTGTAAACTGTATGGTTCCTGACTTTGTAGCCATTTTCGTATTTTATATATACTTAGTTTGTATTTCCTCTCTTTTTGTACAAAGTTATGAAGTTTGTCTGGTCCAGAAAAGCTAGCAGGATTTGACGGATTATAGTAAATGTCCTTTAGATATTTCTCCCATGCAGACATGTTGTCAACACAAGTATAACTATGGATTTAATGAAGTCCGTGTAATACAGTAGGTTAAATACATTAATGTTCTTCCTGTATATCGTGGTCAGTATCACTATCCTCCTCATCATCGTCGCCAGCCTCATTTTCACTAGTCATTGTGAATGGATGATTAAACACAAAGTGTTCTGCATCCTCGTTCCGCGGCTGCGGCGGCTGCGGAGGCGGAGGCGGCGGAGGAGGAGGCGGCGACAGGCTATCTTCCTTTGCGGAGGCGGCGGAGGCGGCGGAATCGGCGGTGGATATACATCATTGCTCTGTAGATATGGTTGACTAATTCCATGTTTATTTCTATGATGTCGCAACATATTATCTTTTTCTTGAAAATCCTATTTTACACACGGGACATATTTTTCCATCCATCTGTTCTCTTACGTAGGCATCTGTAAAATAATATATCTTACGATTTTATGATTTTTTAACAGAGGGGGAGGTCGGCCTCCGCCTCCCCGCGCTTATATTTTTTATACACGTTTTGTGCGCGGGGAGCCGACTGAAATATTTTTTGTCGATTATACGCTACAAACGTAACAAATGTATTAAAAAAAACGTGCACAGAGGACAGAACTTAGTTCTTTCCTTGACATTATAATTACAAGAAACTTTTTTCATATGACTTTAAGAGTTTCAAAGTTACGACAATTTGCCTACATCGTTACGAAATATTACAAATGTAAATTCTTTCAAATGACCATTTATTGAAATCAACCAGTTGAAAAAATATTGAATATCATTAGTTATATAGCTCACTGTGTAACCCTCTTAAAATAAAGTATTGTTAGTATTTTTCCTGTACTATTTTTTATTGTATGTCCGTTATGTATATTTATTTAATCAACTGTTGGTAGAAAATGTAATCGTTATCTACAAGTCTATCAAGCAAAGGAAACATATTATTAGGACAATTCATGAAATTGTTTGCTCCACAAACAAGCTAGAGGTCGTAGGACATTTTATCGAAAAATTTTAAACTACTAGTGGACATTTAAAATCCGACATTATAACCCTAATTAGTGATAGATGATTACGTTCACTAGTATTTTCGGACTGAAACTGGGGATGATCTCGGGTACCCCGAAAGGATCAGATCCTGCTCTACATGTTGCACCAAACGTGTTGCTCATGTAACTACAAACCCGGTGGTAAGTCTAATTCGGTATGACACATTCGAGGGAAAGAGGACGGGAATGGGGCAACGACAATCTGTGAAACAGATATTCCATAACGGTCAACCAATTCGTAATGGCATTCGAAAATTTTTCGAAGGGATGATTTTAAAATAGCAGGTGCAGCGTCACAAAATGGCACACATCACGCTAAATTCCGACAATGAGGATAAAATCAGCTTATTGGAAGTGGCATGTGTTACCAAAACATATACTACAACAATACGTTACGAAATACTTTAACCTTAGACCAAAGGAGATATGAATAATGAAGAAAATAACGTTTTAATGTAAAGGATATATAAGACCATGGCCAATTGCAACTACCGGTAGACAGAAATTGAAAAGACAAAAAGGCGCAAATTGTCATCACAATTTTCATGAAAGATACCAGGCTTATAATTAAGTATGTGTGCTTTGTCTACATAAGACTCACGAGTGGTGCTCGAATCAAAATTGATTTGGAATGCTTAAGTTAAAGAGCATTAAAAAAACAAATCTTTATAAAGTTCAGACAAATCTGGTTAAGGCCATCTATATGCCCTGGGGTTGAAAAACGTTACTGATTTAATGTTATGAACAATATATTTACAAACATGAACATATCTATGCATCCATCCACTGTTCATTAAATGTCAAAAAAGAAGAAAAATACAAACATTTCATGCTGCGGAAAAACATCACTAGCCATTTGAAAAACCAGACCATGGTAATTCTGACCTCCCGATAAGTAAACTATAGTTTTCACTAGTATTGCTTCTCATTCAAACATTCAATATTACGTTAGATTCTGTGAAAAGTAATCAACGAGAATGGAATATCTGAATTAAGAACGACAAAGAAAACAAACATAGTAGTTTTAAACACTGTGCGGGACAAATTTGCCATTCCATAATTGGCAAATCTGACTGTTGTTTTACAAGATAACAGAAATATTTTTTGACCAAATGAAAAGTACATTTCCCATGGGAAAACAAGAATACAAAAGTTCCCATGGGAATTTAACTTTTCCAATGGGAACAATTGTTCCTCCCATGGGAACAATTATTCTTCCTATGGGAAATTTTTTTCATCCGGTAGAAACAATGTTTCTTTTCATGGGAACATAATTATGATTTACAATGGGAACATTTTTTTTCCATTTAAATGTTTTTCTCCTAGAAAAATTGAAAATTGTTAAGAAACAGGATTTGTGTTAAATTATTGCAGTAAGCAGGTTTTCAACAAAATATCAATATGGTTTCGTATAGAAAGTTGCACTCAACATGCAACTTCCATGAAACTGTGATTATCCAGTAAAAATGTGACGCAATGAGCAGTAAGTTTTTAAGTTGTTTGTGTGTGTTGTGATTAGCAAAATGTTCTTACGCAATAGTTATGTACTCTTTGATTCTTTCGTTTAAATATAATTCAATTGTTCCGTAAAAATAAATATCCTTTTAAATGCTGACTGCATGATTAGAACAATATACATTAAAGGCTTTATCGTGTCATGGAAGGATTTCAAATTTATTATTTGCCAAAAGTATATTAACAAAAATGGACTAAACAGTTAAGGTTAAAAATATACAAAGACAAATAAAACACGTAATTAAGATGATAAACAACGTCAGTACCTAGAATCTATACTTCAAGACCATCATGTATAATTTGTGAAGTTGATACGGAATACTTATCAACAACGTCTTGTTATCTTCCGATGAACTTTTAATTTTTTTTTTAAAATAGAGAAATTTATAATTTCGTTTGTCATAGATTCTGGTACTGAGATGATCGCTTATGTCAAATTCGAGGCATAAGTCTAAAAATGAGGCGGAGGAAGCAGTGTCTGTTTTTTCTTTATTTTCTAGTTCTGGAGGATATATTAATGGAACAACATCAGAAAAGTTTGGATTGTTAATGGAAAGAACATCATCAATATATCTGAATGTGAAATTAAATGATCTGGCTTTTTTTATCTTTTTGTTTTTGACAAGTGTCTGAAGGAACTCCGACTCATATGAAAATAAGAAGATGTCGGCCAGGAGAGGCGAAGAGTTCGTGCCCTTATTAATGCAGACAATTTGTTGAAAAAATCTACCTCCAAATTCAACAAATATGTTGTCAATAAGAAATTCCAGCGTACTGATCACTTGTTCCTCTGTGTAGCATGTTTTACCCTTTTGTTCACTATAAACAAAATATGCTGAATGGTATCCCAAAACAATAAATTTAAAGCGTATGCTACCTTTTTTATATTGAAAACCATTGTGGATTATTTCTTTTAGACAATCTTTCAATTTCACATGGGGAATGGTGGAATACAGGTTTGAAAAATCAAAATTTTTGATAGAATTGATTTCAGAGAAAGATCGAGATCTAAAATAATCCAGAAGTTCTTTAGAGTTTTTTAGAATCCACATATGGTTAATACCACTACGCGAGTAAACATTATTTCTGAAGACCCTCTTTCACTGCGGAGAGAATTTTTGTCAATCTAATGGACAATTTCTTTGTAGAACATGCAGATGAGCTGGCAATGTACCGTTGTTTGTACGGAATTTGTGAAACTTAGGTATTCAATGCAAGCAAGTTAAGTCTTCAGATTTGCTGTTCAATGTAATGTTCATTGAAGCCATGAAGGACTTATGATTCGCCTAAATATCATCCTTGTCAAATGATATGTGTTTGTATGTTATATTACCTGAGTGCTCATTTATTCCCATTTCTTTTACAAGACACTCGTAGTAGTACGATTTATATACAATGACAATATCATTTGAAGCTTTGTCCGCAGGAACAACAACATATTTAAGAACAACACATCGAGAAGAGATGATAGACATTTCACAACTTCTTTGTCTCTGAAAACGGACTTTGGGCGATCATGCACAGTTTCTTAACTTATGAATTTTATCAGAGACCTGATTGTTTTGACCTATTCTGACAAAGTGTCCAGTTCAACTTCTTCTCGTTTAGTCCATGCTCTGGTGTAGTCCTCAATGGAGTCCATAATTGTTTTTTAATTATGGTTGATGTGTTGGGGTTCTCTGAACTTAGGATCATGAGATATCACCTTTCGGAGAGTTCATGTTGAATTATGTTCAGATCCCCAGTAATAACATGGCCAGAGGGGCTGTAAGTATAAGGCGAATGGGAACAGTCACATAGAATAGGGCTTTTTAGGTATTCTCCTAAATCAAGGTCCTGCAATGCTTGCTTATAGTAAAATACTTTAGGTGCAATGGTTTTGGTGTAACTGTAGGATACAATAGGAACAGACTGATTTTGAAAATAAAGTGGAATTTTAGATGTTACCTCTTTGTGATGAAAAACGTGGCTGATGTTGATAGCATCAATTCCTTTATTAGAAAACTAAACTGGAAGGAATTTCCTCTTTTCATCATGTAATGGTTCCGATCTTACTGGTTTAAAAAGACGGAAAAGAGCTACATCACAAATTATACTGACCAGTCTGTATATTGGAGAAAATGTATTTATGCATCCCTTGTTTAAGTGCATAATCTGTCAAGCATTTTAGAAAACCATTGACAGTCTTTGTCGTAATATAAGAAGTGATATTAAGAGGTATAGAAAAAAACCCACAGAGACAACTATTTATCTTAATATTGCTGTGGATTAAAGAATACTCTTTTTCGATTGATCACAGAACATTTATAATACCACTCTGTCATTTCTTGCCTCTTCTTTTGTTTTCATTTTCTAATAATTCTGGATTTTTCACCTGATAATCTACAACAAGGCTCTCCCTGGTTTATCAAAATCCCGGCCACAGAACCAAAAATCAATGTTGAAAAAATACCAATTATAATCAAAACGGTTATTGGGATGTGTTTTCTGCAGTTTCCGGAAACAATTACACACGAAACAGCAATACATGACACTCCTACGGATATCCAAATCAAGGAAAAAACAACTCTCAGGCCGTCTCTTTCTCCCGTTTTTGAAAATATACTCAGTCCGACACAAAAACGGAGAATCCGCCCACAATGGGCAGAGCTATCAATCCATTTCGTGTAGCAACATCTCCTGGGCTACATGAATAGGTGTGAATAACTTCTGCTACTAAAATACAGATTACTCCAGTCATGGTCCAAAATATTCAACAAGACCATTTGAAACAATCTGTCCCAAAGAAAAGCGCGTAAACATCCCTTTTCGACATGCCAACTGAGTTATAATGTTGTTTTTCCTTATAAAATAAAACAAATTCAGGTATTAACAGCGTGGTATTTATTGAACATTGCATTTCTAAATTGTTGTCATTACACTGTTTAAAAAGTGACAAACGAAATGGGTTTGTTCCAGAATTAATTAATTTAAATATTTGATTTGAATGCATTCTACTGAAGAGAAGATAGTGATAGTTTAAACCTATGTCTAATTACTTAAATGTAACTAGAATACACCCGCGACATTCCGCCGGTTCTGTGACTAAATTAAAATACTTACGCATTATTTTTAGCTTTATTCGTACTGTCATCTGATAAAGTCTTGTGATTATAGGGTGCACAGTTTTCGCTGCTTTCAAATACTTTCCGTTTGAACCAGTCCTGGTTTTCTTTCTTGATTTTTCATGTCACTGGCCGATGAGAGCTGACGTGAAAATTTTTGCAGAGAGAATCCTTCAACATTTTTGAAATTGATTTGTCAAATCGGTTTCATGGATAAATTTTATTTATTCTTACATCGTATATTTCATGTTTTGGATTATGTATTTTGTTGAAGAAAGTGTCTGCAGATATTTTCGAGTTTGTTTGAGACATGGGATCCATTAGTAGTTTCTATGTGGGAAACTATCAGACCAATCTATTTGGTGTCTGAGGGTTTTAGCTGTTCCCCTAATGGATCGGTAGTTTCGTTCCATGATCCTTTATCGTAGGATTTTCGACTTTCCTCTACCAGAAAACAGCTGGGCCGCTTAGCGGTATCGGTTTGGAATCCAAGTATGTCCTTACCGGTTTCCCGTTCGTTGCCATGGTATTTGTGCGGCATCCGGGTTGACCTTATCCCTTTTATCGTATATAATTGCTTTTTATGTTTTGCATTTTTTATATTTTGAGGATGAACGAATCATTTGAGTGTGTGTTCGTATGTTTTATTGCATTGTACTTATTGTTTTTGGTGAAAGTTAACTTTCTTGTAGTAAAACCCGTCACGGCCAGCCTGGGAAACTTGTTAGGCAAATGCTCACATTAAATCTGTACCGATACAGTGTGTTAAATGTCGTCCTTTACACAATAACCCAGGGAGTAAGATATAGAAATACATACATACTACAACCGGAAACCACATGTGACCTATACTAATGGTATCGGTATCGGATTCGACCCGGACATGTGTTCATTATTGATGATATTATTACGTGAAAAACAAAAGGGCCTGTGTGGAGTAATTTTTGATCAACATAATTGTCCTATATTAGTTATATATAAAGTTGAATTCTTCGATTCGTCGTTTTTGGGTCATGCCCGCTAAAAAATTGGACCTCGTTATTTTAGTAGTATAGCTAATTGATTTGCAATACGATAACCTTCAAAAAATGCAATCAACCAGTATGTATAAGTTGAAAATATAATACGACATACCAATGTCAGTTAAAACATAGGTTATATGTATATGAATAAAAGAAGATGTGGGGTAAACATATATAATACAGCAACCAAACGACACAAATAATCAAATGCCAGCAAATTTAATACATTTCGGACAGCCTAACGTTTACAGCACAGACAAACAAATTATAAAAGTCTTATGGTTTGTGCAACGATATATTGTCAAGATAAAAATCTACGAACACGATGAAATGAAATCGTATTGAAATATACTTCTGCACAACAAAAGGACTTCATCTGTGTTAGTCTCATTCCAAAATGTGATAAAACAATGAGTTTTTTTTGTGTTAATAGAGCTAACTCTTTCATACAGGTAGTCTTGCATTTTATCAAAATTAAAATACAATTCTTAGGCGTAGTTGCGTATGTGTTCATCCTTATTCTTAAATAGACGCATACGGGTATCTTTGACATTCCCATACTGTAGTACACGTGTACGGGTACCTTTCACATTTCCGTACTTAAGAGACTTATACTTTTTACAGTACGATTTCCTCAAACCCTCCCTACATATATAATATGACAAAAGAGTGTAAAGATACCAAGGGGCCAATTCAAAACCCTCTGGTCAAAAAGAAGAACATACGAAAAGACTATGTTTAATACAAAAGAATTTCCACGTTAAAAAGTCCTAAACTTAAATAAATTGCAGGAACTGAAAAATTCAGTAAGATCATGTGCGTTGGTGCATATTTTATCAAACGAAAAAAACTAGATGCATTGTTTTGTTTTGTTTTTTTTTTTTAATCATGGTGGTAATTGATCTCGACCCGTTTAAGCTTGTTTTCATCGCTGTCATCTCTAGTGCATAGTCAGAAGTAAATGTTCCATTATTATTTTTAACTTTTATACTTTATATTTATTGATCAAATTAATGTTTAAATCATGTCGATATTAATGTATCAGTATTAGTGTTCTAATATCATACATTATGAAACAAACTAAGTGAAAATTATCTTTTGGTAACACATTCAGATTTAGTTGTAGAAATTTAATTTGCATAACACGCGTAGGTTTATTGCAGTTTTGTTTTTACATTCTTTTTCCTACAGCATAGTTTAATACAATACTTCAGAAATAACTTAAAAGAATATACGGCCAAAACTAGTCCCACAAGGTAAACTAGATATACGTCTACCATAAAATAACAATACCACGGCATATCTAGCGATGCTGGTCTGAAATGATCTGATCCATACTTAGTCACCAAATCTATCCAATAAGCTGCTCTTTGTGTTGGTGTTTGTGGACGACTGTGGAATATTTCAGATGCATTTTTAATGCTGAACATGAAAGTGCTGTTATGCACTACTTTATTGATGTTTTCAACTAATTCGTTCACAGAAAATTCTAAAATATCCATTAAAATTCCATAACCCTTGTCTTTTATAACAGCGGCATTTGATTTTTGATCAAGAGCAATTGGAAATGCAATCATTGGTACGCCATGGTAGAGAGCTTCAAAGACGCTGCTCTTCCCACAATGAGTGATGAATAGTTTCGTTTTTACATGCCCAAGCAGATCATTCTGTGGTAACCATGGCAATAATAATATGTTTCCATTTTCTTTTTCATAATCTCCACTACGAAATATAAAATTAAAATGCTTCATCTTTTGAAAGGCTGAAATTAATTTATTCATTATTTTTTCAGGGCATGACTTGATTATGCTACCAAAGGAAACAATTACTAAGCCATCTTTAGACTTCTCAGCAAATGACTCTATCCTAGATATCAACGATTTAGCGGGCCCGGCTGCTAGTCCACCACATAAAATGGCATTCGAGGCAATGGGAATTGGATAATCCATTAGAATATCCCCGTCAATTATGTGTAGCAAAAAGCTATTTTCTAATTCGCTGTTTGACATAAAAGGCTTTTCTGGAACATATTTAGCGACAAGATTTCCAAACGAAGGCATTGTGGGTTTGATAAGTTGAAGAGTATACAATACGGTATTAATCATTCGTTCCCGGAAGGTCATTTTGTCTGTAAATCCTGACAAGAATGCTGGCATATAGGCAGGATTAAATGGCGTTCGGTGGAGATTTGGATCATAGTGTGCAGAACTAAAAATGAAGGGTAATGAAAGTTTGTATGCTAAAATTTCGTAGCAAACAAAAGGGGCATAATCAACGATGGCATAGTCAAACTTTGCAGCTTCTAAGATTCCGAAGAGTTCATCATCGGTCAAAAACGAATGACAGTGATCATATGCATTTCCAAATAATTGAAGAAAAGGAAAAGACGTAGAACCATTCATTTTCATTTCCAATATAACTTGTACGTCATGTTCAATAGACGCTTTATCCAGACTGTTTGCTACTACAGACTTAATCGATAATCCCTTGGATCGTATTTCTTTGTCCATTGATGTTGAAAGCACAAATGTTGCTGAGTGATTGTACTTTTCTAATTCTTTTGTAATGGCCATAACAGGAGAGATGTGACTTCTCAATGGGGCTACGAAAACAATACATCTTTTACAGTCCACATTATACAAATGTATCAAAAATCCCAGGGTCAGGGCAATAAAGGATATTTTCCATCCATACGTCATTCTGAAGAAAATGAAATCACAAAAAATACAGTTAGACTAAACTAAACTAACAATTTAACATGGGTGTTAAATCGGAATGCAGAACTCACTTGATATCAGTACTATGTAAATCAAAAATATATGACAAACAAAAACTATTGAAACAAGAACTGCTGACCTATACCTTTGGCAGTATTTAAATCATAAGCTTAGTATTTTGGTGAGTTTTTTTTTTACTGCTCTTGGATTAACAAAATTTTAATAAAAAAAAATTAATTTACAAATTTTTGAGGCGAAGCTTGAAAAGCAAAGGCGAGCGATTATATATATATTGTTTTTTTTTTTTTTTTTTTTGTAAACATACAATCATAGGTTCTGACAATATTGATCAAAACAAGATGGTATGAAACTTGACTTACCACTTGTACTTTGACATTTCTTTAATTGATCAACTGCTGAAGTGTTTTTTTTTTTCCTGTTCACCAAGACATGTAATGCCCACTTTTAATTGCAGCATATTTATGACTTCTTGTATTACTGTTACTTTCTGAGGACATCAGATCTTGAACTGAATAATTGAATAATTATTTCAACTGCCTTAATTGGTCTCCATTGAATTGTCATAGATGTCTTTCCTCCTTCACCGGACATGATTTATAACTAGCAACACGGTGGATGTCTTGCAAGAAGCAGGAACTGCTCATCCTTCCGGAACATATGAGTTCACCCCCAGTTTTTAGGGGTTCGTGCTGTTCGTTGATGTGTGTACTTTTAGTTTTTGTGTTATATGTTGGTTGTCTGTGTCTCCGTCGTTTTGGTGTTCTCATTTTTGTTCTTTGTCTTTTTTGCACTTTGTTTATAAATAAGATGTGGTATGAGTGCCAATGAAACAACTCTCCATCCAAGTCACAGTGTATTTAAAGTTAAAAATTATAGGTCAAAGTACGGCCTTAAACACGGAGCCTTGGCTCACACCAAACAGCAAGCTATAAAGGGCCCCAAAATGACTAGTGTAGAACAATTCAAACAGGAAAACCAAACATTTTTTTAATACAAACATAGAGGACTGAAAACCCAGTAAATCCAGATAGTGAACTATGTTTTTGTAATTATTCTATTTTTTTATATTAATACACACATAGTTGTACAAACCTTGATTCTTTTTCAACATCGAGTATATGTACTGTGTCATTTCTTTTGACTCTAGATGTTTTGCATGTTTTGTCATAAACCTTATAGCTGGATTAAATTATGACTCCTTGGGAATATAAAAAAAAACTTGAAATGAACAAATAGCTATGGGTCCACAAGCAAGTTCGGTTACAAATCAAAAGCTTTAGTATTATTAGCGGAATTTGCACAAAACCATTTATAAAGCTTTTTCTATTTTTGTCATGAATAAATTATAAAATACAGAGTATTACATCTAAATTTCACTTGTTCTAGAAATGCAAATTTAAAATTTTTTTTTTTTAATATGATCATCTTTCCAATTGCGAATTTTCAATTTTGTCTGCTTTTCATGACTTCTTTAAAATATGCAAATTTTTGGTCACTTTTGCCTATTTCTTTTCCACAAAAGTTTGCATGTTACTTGAATTTGTAAATCATAATAAATAAATAGTTTACTAAACTTTTTGCTTACCAACTATTGATATCAATGACTAAAGAATTGATGTGCAAGTATTTAGACTAGTATATATTTTTTTATATGTTCCCTTCCCACAATTAGTCCTACTTGTTAAAAGTTAGTTTTCAAACAACATGGTTAACTTGGTCAATTTCAACGAGAAACCTACAAGCTATATAGGGAGTTTCCCTATTTATGAAAATGCAAAAAAGCAAAAAAGTTTTATAATTGCCAATATACATATGTTACTTCCATGGTAAAAGTAAAGATGTGAAAATATTATCTTTCCAATTAGAAGTTGTGAAATGCCTCAATTAGCTAAAATCAAACATGTCATGTGGAGTTGCAAGTAGACATCTCTTTGAAGTATTATCACTATCAACATCTACATGTATACCCCGGCATTTAATATTAGTAGCTGGGACACATTTTACTAGATTTTTTCATGAATTATTTTTGAGGTCCTATGGAGAATTAATTAGAATTTTAGGTAAATTTTTCTAAATTCTCGGGCTGAAGTTTAGTACTCTGGCTTATGTATGAACATACATTGTACATGTATAAAAATAAGAAGATGTGGTATGATTGACAATAAGACAACTCTCCACCAGAGACCAAATGACATAAAAGTTAACAACTAAAGGTCACCGTACAGCCTTCAACAATGAGCAAAACCCATACCGCATACAATGGCATAGTCACCTATTAAAGCCCACAAATGACAAATGTAAAACAATTCAAACGAGAAAACGGCATGATTTATGTATAAAACAATGAATGAAAAACAAATATGACATACAGCAACAAACAAAAAACACTGGATTACAGGCTCCTGACTTGGGACAGGCACATGCAGAATGTGGCAGGGTTAAACATGTGGTTAAACCTCAGAACTATTTGTATACTTCTTGGAGTGATTAAATTCTAGTAAAACTAAATCTGATACCTTAAAACATTGTACTATTCATAAAATATGACATACCTTATATTATGATCTGATTTTCATTTGCCAACAAAAAAAGTACACATATAAATTTCTTACAAATACAAGATATATTTACCTTAAAATTTACCAATACTTATATAACCTAAAATATTGGCACTAGACCAAACCAACACAAAAAATACAGCATTAATATTTCTATAATATTAATTAATAATGCTAAAACTGAAATTTCATTTGCAACATGTCAAAGGGAAATAATTTGTATAGTTTGATTGAGCTATAGCACTGCCAAATGGGATATATACATGATATATAAGCTCAATTCCGTTAGATTTACTGAATCTGACTATAATCCAGATTTTCCATGGAATTTTTAACCTTTTATATTTGCCTTCTATATGATGGCTCTGGATTTCCGGAAATTTTTCTTTAATCAACATCATAATTTTCCATGGAATATTTTTATTTCTCTATTTGCCTTCCATAGCATTAGGGCGGGTATGGATTATATCTGGAATAGCCAACGACGACTACTGAACTCAGTGGCGGATCCAGAAATTTTCATAAGTGGGGGCCCACTGACTGCTTAAGAGGGGGCCCGCTCCGGTTACGCTCCAGTGATTCCCTACATAATCAACCAAATTTTTCCCAGAAAAGGGGGGGGCCCGGGCCCCCTGGGCCCCCCTCTAAATCCGCCTCTGTAAGTCTGAACAACAGGCTCCTAACTAAGGACAGGTGCATAAAAATGCAGCAGGTATGGATGGCTTTGCTTAAATTAAGGTGTCTGTAGTAGCACATACATCTCCTTCAAATTTCTAAGTCCCATAAACAACGAAAATCGGCATGATTTGTTGTGAAGAATCGTCCTTGGCATTAATAAGAAATCTGTGTTAATGCTCGAAACAGTTTAAAGGGTCGCGATTTGACGTTGACTAAAACACTCTGGCGATCGCTTTTTATTCTTTTAATATTTACAAAAAAACCCGGCGCGGGAAATAGACACGATTACTTTTCCAGATGCGGGTAGCGGGAATATTTAAAAACAAATAATTTCGTTTAGAAAAAAATATGTGGGGGCGGGTCCGTCGAACAAGGAATTAAATTGGCTTGGCCTTACTAATACTTTCGATGAGTTTACACGGATCACATAGTGATTTCCGCACTTTTAGTGTTTATATGTAACCCATTAAGAATATTTGCCTGTTAATACTTTATATAATCTGTTTTATTACTGCTTTTTTACACATATGTCCACGGCTCTGGTCTCGCTGTGGCTTAAGATCTTAAAATTCAGTTGATTATATGCATATTTATATATGATTGTCAACATTATTTGTGTCTCTCAATTATAAAAAAAATATTGTAATAAATTGCTTTGCTCTTCATGGGCCCTTTAATTGGAATAAAAATATCTTATCTTAAAACATACAAGAAAATATGAAAAATACACAACTAGATTTTAAAATAATGCATATCTAGATGGTTAAACAGGTCGGGTTTGTAAATAAATTGTAAATAAAATGAGTTTTTATTTACATGATGTTATTGATTAACAATCAGTGGCGGATTCGGGGGTCCGGGGTTGGAACCCCTTTTTGACGATCTATGCATTTGAATGATGACAAATAGTTGGAACCCCCCTTTTATCCTGGATTGGGACCCCTCCCTTTTTTTAAAAGTGGCTGGATCCGCCCCTGACAATGATATTGTTTTCCTTCTGCATATTGTAAGGTTATATAAAAATTATTTGATGATCGCGAATACAGTGCAATATTGAATTGATTTTGTGATGGGCTTAAAGTTTTGTCATTTTTAAACTCAATATCTTTTCTTTTCTTTTTTGACTTTAAATGAACTCAAATCTAACAGCGTTCTATGGGGAGTAACCTTGAACCTTTTAATGTATTGTTTCTTTTATTTCACATTCTAGGGGGAGTAACCTTGAACCTTTTAATATATTGTTTCTTTTATTTCACGTTCTTCGGTGAATGTACCCCTTCGTGATCCTCGTTACATCAGTGTGTATATCAGTTATCTATGTCGATCTAAATTCATGCATCATTGTTATTAGTCAGTTCAATATTTACACAAATATATAATGAATACTTATAAATTATCATTCAAGTAAATGAAAAAAACAATAAAATATTTGCTTGGCTGATTATTACAAACAAACTTACATAAATGATGTTGACCTAGGCTTTCTGTTTGAAAACCTGGCTTCAGTCAGTGTACAGGTATCAGCATACCCGTCCACCTAGTATACCGGAAAGACACCACTGTACCAGAAATCATTATCTAAAGTGAAACTAGAAATATTTTTAGATACAAGTGATATCTTTAAATAGATCTATATTTAACTTGTAACAAATAAATAACAAACCGTTACGGCTTTCATTTTAAAAGCTTATTAAGTTTATATTATACGTCTACATTATTATGTCGCAATAGTATAAGAAGAAATTTTAAAATAATCAATTTACTTACACTGATCTACACGTACTGACTACTGTTAACAATGTTATCAATAAAACCAATAATAATCATGTGTATATGTTACAGTGAATTTGTATAATCAGGGATTATGTAGAATCCCTGATTTTCAGGGATTATTTAGAATCACTAAAATCATTAGTGATTATATATAATCCCTGAAAATGACCAGTGATTTTACATAATCACTAAACATTTTAATAATTATTCTATAAATTCCTAATATGATTTCAGGGATTATCAATAATTCAAAGATCGTTAACTTTGTTTGATAAAAAATTGAATAAAGACAAATTATCATTTGTTTTTAATTTTTTCTTATTTCTTGTCAGATGAAATAATTTCGCTTTTAAACACAGAGAATGATCTTAAAGATATAACCAACACAGGGTTTCGAGATAACGTTGAAGACATCGAAATTAATAATATCTACATTCCCTTTATAGCGATAACTTTACATGTATTGTTTATCAAAAGCCATCGTCAAATGCACATGCATGTTCTAATTGTAAATCCACAGTGTGAAATTCAAACTGAGAGAACTAAAGCAACTAAATGTATAGAAAAACAGGCAGAACGTATGATTGTCAGATCGCACAAAATTTTAGAGGAGGCCGACATTGGGTGTAATGTTCTCATACTAATTCCACATGTAGATAGAGGAAAGGGAGACCCCAAAAACATATTGTTCACGAAAAGACTGGAAACAGATATCGCCTGGCCACAAAACATGGTATCCTGCTGGGATCTTATACAAGAAATCAGTTTGAGGTTGCTGATTCCTTTTTTTTTTGGTACCTTCAGATGTTTGTACCGAAAACGTTATTTCTCTTAGGCGGGCCGTAAAATCTGATGCAATATGTGAAGGAAAGGGATTTTTAAAATGTGGATGTTGTGGTAAAAAAAAAAATGTGAACCAAATAGATGTGCCCGTAGAAAAGCAGGGCAAATGTGCAATAGTCGATGCCATCCAAATTTAGTTTGTAAAAATAAATGATTGCTTATAAAACATTGTGTTTAACATTTTAAAATATTATTTTTACATTTTAATGTATTGTGTTTAATATTCTAATATATTGTGCTTATCATTTTAATATATTGTGCTTAATATTTTAATATATTGTGCCTAACATTTTAATATATTGAGGTTATCATTTTAATATATTGTGCTTAACATTTTACAATGGATGTTTATAATGATGTTTTAATATGATTTTATAGAATTAATTATTTAACTTATATTCATTTTCAATATAAATCAAACTAATTCTTCATTTCAGTTATTATGTATAATCCCTGACGTTTTATCTAGTGACTATACATAATCCCTGAAAATTTTAGTGATTATATATAATCCCTAAACCAGCCAGTGATTCTACATAATCCCTGAAAATTTTAGGGATTCTACATAATCACTGATTATACAAATTCACTGTAACATATATATATCTTAAATTATTCTGCTCTTCCTGGGCGTCGAGATTGACAAATTAAACTTTTCCTTTTCTATTCTCAATGGTTAAGTGTTGTCTTTTTAAAGTGTCAACTTTAGCTATTTATATATTAAAATGTCACAGTATATATCAGCAGATGATCGAAGTACGAAAGAAAGTCAGCTTTTCAAAATGATCAATTAAAATATGTCTGAGTCTTTTTTTTTTTTTTCTTTCCCAATACAGTGGCGGATCCAGAAATTTTCATAAGGGGACGCTCACTGACTGCATAAGAGGGGCCCCGCTTCTTTCATGCTTCATTGATTCACTACATATTCAACCAAATTTTTCCTACAAAAAGGAGGGGGTCCCTGAACCCCTCCTAAATCCGCCTCTTAAATGAATATGATTGATTGATTGTTGGTTGCTTAACGTCCAGTGGCAAATATTTCATGCATATTCAGGACGAGAACAAATTAACAATAAATACAATAGATAGGTTCTGTAAAAGAGGCGTCCGGGATTAAGGTCGGAGAAATTTAGACTGCCACGGGAAATGAGGGTATATTGGATAGGGAAAGAAATTTAGCCTTGCAACAGGTCACCTTCGGACCCCTCAAAGAGTTGTTGCAAGGATTCTTAACATGCAAAGAGCGTGGCACTCTCTTTACACGAGTCATCGGATTTAATTACGTCCCCATTCTGACCGGACGTGGCTGCAAATTTGTACATCCCGCACAGCCAAACGGACGCCCCACTTTGGCGAGGGTTTTACTGCCGGTCGGAGGAAGACCAATGGTGACCATACTTCTATTCCCCGGCCACCCTTGGGGGTTCTTAAATGAATAGTAAGCATACATAGACTGGGAACAATATATGTGTTCCTGGCATAGATAAATGTAAAATTATTCTGAATTTTGGAAGTAAAATAAAACATCAGTTATTCGGCTTTTACAGATCCACGTGGATTTAAACATTGATGCAATCACGGTACTCCTTATTACAGAATTTTGTGTTGTTTGAAGGTCGGACGGTACGCCCCTATTTTTCCATGATTCAGAATGAATAATAAATACATTTGATGTAGTAATTAAGGATACATATCTACAAATAACAAATTGTATAAAGTTGCTGTAATAAATACAAGCGACCGACAAAAAAAGAGGTAAGAGATGCTGGACCTTTAAAAATATCACTGACTTGAAATTGTTGGTATTAGACGTTGGTCAACGAGCAAACGCTCAAGACCAAGGTTTTTCCTAGCGCTTCCTTTCATATAGTTTACCCCGTTGTTTTTTGGGAACTTCGAATTCTAATTTCATAATTGTTATATATATTTTTTAACCTAATTTGTAAGATAAAGGTAATTTATCATACATTTGGATTTATATTTTGATGTGAGTTATTTGTATTCTAAATTCTTCTGTCTATAATAAAAGGTCTACCACAGCACGTGCCATGCGTAAATGAGGTTTTATTTTACCCAGCATTACCAATCTAGTATACTTGTGTTTGATTGTTCATATGACTTTTAAATGTACGGAATTGTTTATACCCAAAATACCTGTTAAGTGTTTGCGCGTTGCTCAACGTCTATAGTATTTCAAGCATACATATTCAGAACAGGAAAAAATCTAAAATATATCTTAAAGGTCAGTTCTGAAAAATTAGTAAACCGTCCACCGAGACCAGAAACCTGATATTTTGAGGGCATATTCAGATAAGGACTCTAACAGGTGTTAAATTATTGTTCTCCATCATAGCATCCAATTTAACGTGCTCATTTCGACTTATAGCTAATTATTTACTAGTATATATATTGCACATTAAATCTCCGCCGTTATTTAGAGAATTTAATGGTGATGAGATATCTTTGATAAATGATGGTGTATGCCAAACTTTTATTTTGACACGCTGGACGATTTAGAGCTTGGTGATGTACATGTATATTCAAGTCATTCAAAAGATATGGGGTGAACGAATGGCGAGGTGATTATTGTCATAAATTACAGATGATCTAACAATACTTAATAAATATTGTTTATATCTTATAGTTTTGAACTATTATTAGAAGATTATTCCCTTAGAACTTTTTTATTCTGCTACCCACGAAAAAAATAGATAACAGATGAAAGTTAAAATCGCACATGAATCAGAAAAAAATATTTACTTTACGTCTAGTAATAGTTTTTGATTGTAACTTATTAAAACATATGGAATTGTATGTTCTTATTTAATTTAAATAGAAATAATACTACGTGATAAGTAATACCCTTTGAACCGTTTAGAATGAAATAGACCGAATTTGATTTTTTAACCATGGCATTCGTTGGACGATTGCGAGAAAACCGAGGTTTGTTTTTCTAAATATTTTTAGCACATGGAAAAGTATTTACTGCGATTATACGTGTAATATACAGTCTTCTGTGTGTTAAACTGATGGTTTCTATCTCAATTAAAAACAAGACATTGTTCATTAATGCAAAATAATAGCTTTCAGTAATTTGACCTTATATTTTGGTAATGCACAAGACAAATGATAAAACAATAATGATAAACCGAACACGATTTAAATAAAATGTGAAAAAGCGCAAAAAAGGAAAAAAATATTATAAGAAAAACTATACCATTAATATGATAATTATTATTTAGTAATTAATAGATCATAATAATTTCTTTAACTGTCGCTTTAAAAAAATTTGAGATTTTCTTTGAATAGAGCGCTGTACAGAAGACGTTATTAATTTTTTTTGGTACCGTGATTTATTCAGAAAAATAAATTACCGTTGTTTCCTTGGATTCTTGTATTCCAGTGAACTGCAAGATGTAGCTGTTGTTTTGCCTTTTTTCTTGGTTTGTATTTCGACACCGGACACAGTGGACAATGAAATGACATATATAGTCACCATTACAACAATAATCGCACTTTTCTAACTTGCTTTCCAAATGATCGAATGATGTAAAAGTGAATTCGTCCATTATTAGGACAGAGAGAAAATAACCTCTTGTAATAACGTCCACTTATTTTATTTTAAACTTGTACAACAGTGTGTCCTTCTAAAACTATGCGTATTTCAATGCGTTTGTAATAAATATTTATTCTCTCAAGTTCTTACAAAAAACATTTTTTGGTCTAGATATACCATGTAGCATGTCGTAAAAGGTTATAAACGTTTGGCACAATAAGACTTAAATAATTATGTTGTAATATAGTCGACAGTTTTATCTAATCATATAGATTGAAATAAACAATTAATTTCCCCATATGCGACAATGATAGCCTTTTTCGAGATACAGACTTTAGAAAGTTGATTTTTTAAACGAAACCTTGCTAGAATTAAAGAAAAGTTATTAGGACAGTATTTTTTGGTCCAAAAAATATAAGTTCGCGTTGCTTTTCTTAGCGTAATTTGTACTTATCTCCCATGCCTATCAATTTTGCACTTAAAAATACGTGTCTCATCCTAGCGTTTAAAAGACATCTCAGTTCCGTTAGGGCTAAGGAAAATAATTTATTTGGCCTTTGGTATAATGCAGAATGCACGAAGTCTCTAATAACAAAAAATAACGGGCGCACATATCAACCAATCAGGATTAGCTATACTCTTAATTCTGAACACCATGTTATGCTCATAAAATGGCTGCGCCCATAAAATCTAATGGTGTATTGTAACCTATATATCTTAGCCCTATCTATGATCTAATTTAAGAACATAATTTTCCCATAGGATTTGTTTATAAAAGCCATTTCCGGGATAGTCATGTACTTCCGGTACAATAGTGTCCGCGGGTAAGCTGACTGATACTGGTGCTTAAGTATCGTGTAGTGTATGGGGTATGAATGGGGTTTACAGAGTATCATAATTAATAATAAACATAAAAATTAAAGACTAGATAGTAAAAAAATTAAAAATTTGGAAACTAAACACCCACCCCTCTAAAAAAATCCTGTCCTTATTTTATTAATTGCAATTCATAAATTAAAATCATAGTTTTTGACTTTTGTTCGAAAACAAGATTAATAAAGAAAATAAAAGATTTGTATATCCGATTAACAAAATTTTAATTTTAGTTTTGCAGATTTCTAACTCATATTTACGGTCTTATAATAAGCATTTACAATAAAAAAATCATTATGCCGATTCAAATAAAGTATTATCTCTTAAGTCCAGGATGTAATTCGTACTTACGCATGTTTAATCAACATTTGCAATTTTTCAAAACTCATATAAACGACTAAAAATAAAGAATTTTGAGGTAAAATTATTTTTCATGGCATCCTGACTTAAAACTTCTATTTGAAACTTTCCCACCTACCTTCCAACCTATTGCCTCGGCAGTTCTGTATGGCTAGGGATTATAGACTCTGCTCTAATAAATAGCTATTGGATAGTACTACAGCGGGAGGGTAAAGAATTTCTGGGGTAAGCATTCTTAAAGGCCGAAAATTTCGCTCCAAACATAGAAATAAAGCCAAATTCGATAAAATATGCGTTGGGGACACCCACTTTCCAACCCATTGTCTCGGTTGTTCTTTATGGCTAGGGATTATAGACGCTGCCCTAATGAATAGCTATTGGATAGTACTACAACGTGAGGATAAAGAATTTCTGGGGTAAGCATTCTGAAAGGCCAAAATTTCGTCCGTAACACAGAAAAAGTCAAATTTGATAAAATACGCATTGGGCACTTTCCAACCTATTTCCTCGGCAGTTCTGTATGGCTAGAGATTAAAGACTGCTCTAATAAATAGCTATTGAATAGTACTACAGCGGGAGGGTAAAGAATTTTTGGGGTAAGCATTCTTAAAGGCCGAAAATTCGCTCCAAACATAGAAATAAAGCCAAATTCGATAAAATGTGCGTTGGGGACACCCACTTTCCGACCCATTGTCTCGGTTGTTCTTTATGGCTAGGGATTATAGACCTGCCCTAATGAATAGCTATTGGATAGTACTACAACGTGAGGATAAAGAATTTCTGGGGTAAGCATTCTGAAAGGCCGAAAATTTCGTCTGTAACACGGAAAAAGTCAAATTTGATAAAATACGCATTGGGCACTTTCCAACCTATTGCCTCGGCAGTTCTGTATGGCTAGGGATTATAGACTCTGCTCTAATAAATAGCTATTGAATAGTACTACAGCGGGAGGGTAAAGAATTTCTGGGGTAAGCATTCTTAAAGGCCGAAAATTTCGCTCAAAACATAGAAATGAAGCCAAATTCGATAAATTACCGGTACGCATTGGGGACACCCACTTTCCAACCCATTGTCTCGGTTGTTCTTTATGGCAAGGGATTATAGACGCTGCCCTAATGAATAGCTATTGGATACTACTACAACGTGAGGATAAAGAATTTCTGGGGTAAGCATTCTGAAAGGTCGAAAACTTCGTCCGTAACACGGAAAAAAGTCAAATTTGATAAAATACGCATTGGGCACTTTCCAACCTATTGCCTCGGCAGTTCTGTATGGCTAAGGATTATAGACTCTGCTCTAATAAATAGCTATTGGATAGTACTACAGCGGGAGGGTAAAGAATTTCTGGGGTAAGCATTCTTATAGGCCGAAAATTTCGCTCCAAACATAGAAATAAAGCCAAATATGATAAAATATGCGTTGGGGACACCCACTTTCCGACCCATTGTCTTGGTTGTTCTTTATGGCTAAGGATTATAGACGCTGCCCTAATGAATAGCTATTGGATAGTACTACAACGTGAGGATAAAGAATTTCTGGGTAAGCATTCTGAAAGGCCGAAAATTTCGTCCGTAACACGGAAAAAGACAAATTTGATAAAATACGCATTGGGCACTTTTCCAACCTATTGTCTCGGCAGTTCTGTATGGCTAGGGATTATAGACTCTGGTCTAATAAATAGCTATTGAATAGTACTACAGCGGAGGGTAAAGAATTTCTGGGAAAAATATTCTTAAAGGCCGAAAATTTCGCTCCAAACATAGAAATAAAGCTAAATTTGAAATAATACGCGTTTGTTGGTGACACCCACTTGTCTCGGTTGTTCTTTATGGCTAGGGATTATAGACGCTGCCCTAATGAATAGCTATTGGATAGTACTACAACGTGAGGATAAAGAATTCCTGGGGTAAGCATTCTGAAAGGCCGAAAATTTCGTCCGTAACACGGTAAAAAGTCAAATTTGATAAAATACGCATTGGGCACTTTCCAACCTATTGCCTCGGCAGTTCTGTATGCATCAGTTGCTCATTGAACTTAGACATATTGCTATTTTTTAGGAACTACTTTACAGGATGCCGAGAGTATGGAAGGCCATTTCACAGTATAACTGCCAAAAAAATTATCATTATAAAGTTATTAGATAATACTATATTCAGATACTATAGATTTTTTGGCGTAAACATTCCTAAGATGCGAATATTCGAATTTTTGAAATATAGTAGGTGCTTGATGAAGATCTACCACACAAAAGACATTAAAGTACAGATATGGGATGCACGATCGGTCTTGTAAAGTAGTTCCTAAAAATATGTCTAAGTTAAATGAGCAACTGATATTATCTTTATTATAGCAAATGTCTCGTAAAACAAATCTGAACGAGTGTATTACGCATGTTTTTGTGTAAATGGCTTGCGCTTGAATTTAATAAGATAGTAGGTTTATTTTTGTAATCAATGTATGGCAAGCAAAGAAATCATAGATTATTCTTACTTCCGTTGCAATTGACAATGGTTGACCCTTATGCTTATTTTATCGAATTTGGCTTTATTTCTATGTTTCGGACGAAATTTTGGCCTTTAAAAACTATAATCCTAGCCATAAAGAACTACCGAGACAATGGGTCGGAAAGTGGGTGTCCCAAATGCGTATTTTATCGAATTTGGCCTTATTTCCATGTTTCGGACGAAATTTTCGACCTTTCAGAATGCTTACCCCAGAAATTCTTTACCCTCATGCTGTAGAACTATTCAGTAACTATTTATTAGAGCAGAGTCTATAATCCCTAGCCATACAGAACTGCCGAGGCAATGGGTTAGAAGGTGGGTGATCCCACTGCGTATTTTATCAAATTTGACTTTTTTTCCCCGTTTTACGGACGAAGTTTTCGGTCTTTTAAAATGCTTACTCCTAAAATTCCTTACCCTCATGGTGTAGTACTATCCAATAGCTATTCCTTAAAAAAGCGTCTATAATCCCTAGCCATAAAGAACACCCGCGAGAATAGGTCAGAAAGTGGGTGTCCCAAATGCGTGTTTTATCGAATTTGGCCTTATTTCCATGTTACGGGCGACATTTTCGACCTTTTAGAATGCTTACCCCAGAAATTCTTTAGTCTCACGCTGTAGTACTATTCAATACCTATTTATAAGAGCAGAGTCAATAATCCTTAGCCATACAGAACTGCCAAGGCAATGGGTTGTAAGGTGGATGACCCAACTGCGTATTTTATCAAATTTGACTTTTTTCCCCGTGTTACGGACGAAGTTTTCTGCCTTTTAAAATGCTTACCCCTGAAATTCTTTACCCTCATGGTGTAATACTATCCAATAGCTATTCCTTAGGGCAGAGTCTATAATCCCTAGCCATAAAGAACTCCACCGACAATGGGTCGGAAAGTGGGTGTCCCAAATGCGTATTTTATCGAATTTGGCTTTAATTCCATGTTTCCAACGAAATTTTCGACCTTTCAGGATGCTTACCCCAAAAATTTTTTACCCTCACGCTGTAGAACTATACAATAGCTATTTCTTAGAGCAGAGTCTATAATCCCTTACCATACAGAACTGCCGAGGTAATGGGTTGGAAGGTGGGTGACCCCACTCCATATTTTATCAAATTTGACTGTTTTCCCCCGTGTTACGGACGAAGTTTTCGGACTTTTAAAATGCTTACCACAGAAATTCTTTACCCTCATTGTGTAGTACTATCAAATAGCTATTCCTTAGGGTAGCGTCTATAATCCCTAGCCATAAAGAACTCCCGCGACAATATGTCGGAAAGTGGGTGTCCCGAATGCATGTTTTATCGAATTTGGCCTTATTTCCATGTTACGGGTCCGTGTATATTTGCGTCCATTCGTTTTTCGTTTTGAAATATCAAAAACAAAAAACGAAAAACGAAAGTGTTTTCATTTTTCGTTTTTGATTTCTCAAAAACCAAAACGAAAAACGAAAGTGTTTTCATTTTTCGTTTTTGATTTTTCAAAAACCAAAATGAAAATCAAAAGTGTTTTCGTTTTTCGTTTTTGATTTCACTAAACAAGAAAAGCATCTACATTTGGATTCAATTTCTGTATTTTGCTCTATTTAATTCTCGTTTTACGTTGTACAATGTTTTCCTTTCCTTTATCATAGCCATTGATACTCCGGTGTATTTACTACTTAATGTAGACAGAATAGACCGCCTGACTTATGATTTGAACTAAGGTGATTAATGAATCAAATACTTTCAAATTTCCTTGTTTTTATCTGTAATAAAATATAAAATTATTATATTTAGATATCAAATGAATCACAAATTTAAATAATACAATAAAATTTTATATAAAGATGGTAAAAATAAAACGATTGATTACAACATCAAATTAACAAGGGAGGTTACTACTTATCTGATAAGAAAACTAGCCCTGTCGTTAAAGTATGCACAGCGGTTATCAGATCAATAGTATTTAAATCGGAGATAATGTCGACGAATGGAAAAGACTTTATCAATCTGAACAATAAGGATGCATGATCTTTACTTTTAAGTTTGAAAAGTTGGTTATCTAAGATTATTAGAATTGCATGATGACTGAAGCCAAACAGCCATTAGGGAACAGTTATTTTTTATCAGCTGAGGGGGTCGGTGCATTTTGGGGGTCATTGCCAAAAAATCATACTGGTGGGGGTTGCCATAAAATATATTTTTACTGGGGGTGTCACACGATTTAAGTTTTATGACTGACAAGTATATATATAGATTGTTGACGATATTGAAGTGAGTGTGCAATCTGTGAAATAATTTCTGTCATTTTAAATCTTTATAGTGTAAAGCACCAGCAGGATGCCTAATCTCTCAAGGTAGTGAATCCGATCACTCCTTTATATCACAGTCATCTGTTAGGTTCATTATCCATTGGATGTGTAAATTTACAATTCTAGTGCCACTTATCTTAAAATTAACAACTGTATGAAACATTTTAACCTAGTTTTGACCACAGGAAAGTTTCTGAACACGCATAGTCAACTTGCTAAAGTGTTTAAATCATTTCTTGATGTGATTTTTGGGATAGAAGGTGTGTATATTCTTAAATCATTTGATAATAGGTAAAGTTATTTTATGAAATTATTACAAAGATATCGAATAAGAATATTAGGTAGTCTGGATGGTAGGTCTTTCACTTCTGTATTCTTTAATTTTTAAGGTAATTTTCTCTATTCTTTATATTTTCCTTTTCTTTATATTCTAACACCCCATTATTCTCTATTCTTTATTCTTTTTCTATTATTTCCATTCTTTTTTTTTTGGGGGTGGTCTATTTTTCTATAGATTTGATCCATTCCTCTTTATTCTGTAAACCCTGTCCAGACCCTCTTAAGAATACATACTTACCGTTATCTTGATGATATTTTTCGTTAAATAATCAAGAATTTTCTCAATATACTGCTGAAATTTACCCCAAGGAACTTACTTTAAATAAATCAAATTTAAACGGTAATAACAGTCCTTTCCTAGATTTAGATATTTCGGTTTTAAACGGAAACTCCACACTAAAATTTACGACAAAAGGGACGATTTTCGTTCCCTGTTGTTAATTTTCCATTTTAGATGGTGATGTTCCTTTGGCACCATCTTACGGTGTTTATATTTCACAGCTCGTTCGCTATTCCCGTGTCTGTTGTGACGTTTTTGATTTTAAAGAACGTAATCTATGTATTACTGGTAAATTATTAAACCAGGGATATCGTTACCATAAATTACTTAAAACCTTTACTAAATTTTTCCATAGATATAAAGATTTGGTTTTAAAGTTTGGTTGTACCTGTAGAAAACTTATTTCAAACAGGATAGCACATCCTCATTTTTACGGAAATGTTGTTAACCGTGCCCGGATATTTAGAAATGATCCTTGTAAACTTATCGCTCCTTTAAATAAACTTATTCTAAAAGGTTACCTATTCAACACTGTAATAAGATCATTGAATATTGTTTTTATTGGTATAAATATTGATTTTGTTATCAGTAAATTAAAAGCAAACTAAATATTACTAGTATGTTTATACATATACACATTCATGGATCTACAATCTGTCGATACCTGTATCTTGGCATTGCACAAGGTCATGTTTTCTCTGACTGTTTATGACGTCTTTACACTAAATTCATTGGATGTTGGATGTGTACGGATTGATAATTTAGTCTTAGATGCATGATTTTTTATCAGTTGTTAGTGGCTTTGAACTAGCTGTCAGATAACTGCGAGTACTCTCAGATCTGTTCCTAGTGTCTTTTGTTGTTTGGATGTACAAGTACCCTGCCACGTCCACTTGTATTTTTGTCCATCTGATGAGTTAAGCCTTTTTCAACTGATTTTTATAGTTCGTTCTTATGTTGTACTGTTATATCACTGTCCCAGGTTAGGGGGAGGGTTGGGATCCCGCTAACATGTTTAACCCCGCCACATTATGTATGTATGTGCCTGTCCCAAGTCAGGAGCCTGTAGTTCAGTGGTTGTCGTTTGTTTATGTGTTACATATTTGTTTTCCGTTCATTTTTTGTACATAAATAAGGCCGTTAGTTTTCTCGTTTGAATTGTTTTACATTGTCATTTCGGGGCCTTTTATAGCTGACTATGCGGTATGGGCTTTGCTCATTGTTAAAGGCCGTACGGTGACCTATAGTTGTTAATTTCTATGTCATTTTGGTCTCTTGTGGATAGTTGTCTCATTGGCAATCATACCACATCTTCTTTTTTATATGATGGGCACCATGGCATTCACACATACAAAACAATACACGTAAAACATTTTCACGTTGAAATATTATAATAAAATTGAGAATTGAAAGGGGAATGTTTCAAAGAAACAACAACCCAACCAAAGAGCAGAAAACAGCCTAAGGCCAACAATGGGTCTTCAACACAGTGAGCAAATCATGCGTTGAAGATGACGTTATATATTGTAACAATGTTGTAAATATTTCCCTGAAATCAAAATACTATTCAGTGCTATATGTTTCAGTTGAAGGCATTGTAATACAAAATTGCAAAGAGTTAGAGCCTCATTCTCAATATCTTTGTTTTCACTCACAGGGTCCTAAATGTGTTTTTCATATCTTTATCATACTTGAAATGTAATATTAAAAAGTTTAAATTATATATTTAAAATATCTTTTTTGTAGTTTTAGTTCTTTCATATGTTTCGGAGTTTAGTGTGACGTCCATTTTCACTGAACTAGTACACATTTTTGTTTATGTGCCAGCTAAAGCCCGCCTCCGGGTGCGGGATTTTCTCGCTGTGTTGAAAACCCATTTGTGGCCTTGGTCTGTTTGTTTGCTCGTTGGTCGGGTTGTTGTCTCTTTGACACATTCCCAATTTCAATTCTCAACTTTATTTAAACAATTTTACACATGAGTTTCCATAAACTCAAAATGCTATTCAGCGTTACATGTTGCATGCTGTTGAAGATACAAATTTGCTTTTACATATTTTTGTCAAATTTTACATCGAAGGTTGTCGATAGCCAAAATGAATTAGTGTCCGAAAGACAATAAATAGCTTCTCTTCTAACACAATTTTGGATTTGGTTAACGCTTTTGGCTATTTCGTGGCGGCCTGTTTTATTGGTGGAGGAAGCCGGAGTGCCCGGAGAAACCACCGACCTTCGATAGGAAAACTGACAATCCTAGTCAATTAAGATTGAGTCGAGTGCACCCGCACGAGCAGGGTTCGAACTCACAACCTCAGTGTTGATGTACATTTTGGGATGTGGTACTATGAATCTAAGTAAACTTTAAGATTGATAGACTTTTGTAAATGGCCCTGGTTTGAAATAAATCAAGAGTTTTGTTTGGTTAACTATTTTTAGTTTATTCATTTTGACGATAACTACTAAAACGTTGACAAAATCTTTCAAAAATTTTCCGGTTTGGACTATTTGCAGACCCTTTAGGCGTTTATAGTTTTGTAATCTTTTTTAAGAATTACCCATTATATTGTTAGAACCATAGAGAACATAAATTGGGTTGCGATACGTGTGCTAAGAATTTAGTTACAGATTGATATACTTTTTAGCTAGAGGCTCTAAAGAGCCTGTGTCGCTAACCTAGGTCTATGTGCATATTCAACAAAGGACACTCTCCAACACATAAAAGACGAGAATAGAATTCATGACAAAAATCTCTGTTTCGTTGGTCTCGCATTGCTGATCATTTAGTCTGCTTAAAAAAAAACAAACAAAAAACAGTTTCTCTCCATCTTCTCTAGTTTTTGCTCAAAACACAAAAGAGGGTATGAAAGTGACTCGTTAGTAGATCTTGCCTTATCGGTCATTTTTGTGATTTAAAGTGTCTATTTATCTATTATAATTTTTATCATGTAAGGCAAAACCCCCCAAAAATGATAAAAATCGTCATTAAAGGGCAATAATTCCAAGGAGACGTCGGACGATTTCCTCAGTATTGTTCATTGTAGATAGTGTCTTGCTGATCATTTTTGCTTAATAAAGTTTCTATCTATCTATTATAATTTTAAAGAATTACATTTGTAAGGCAAAAACGCAAAAAAGGTATAAATCATCATCCAAGGGCAATAACTCTAATAAGGAGTCGGCTGACGATTTCGACAATAAACTTATTTGTAGAACTTGTCTTGCTGATCATTTTTGCATTTTAATGTTTCTCTGTATCTTTTATAGATTTCAAGATAATAGGCAAAATGAAAAAATAAATGGTACAATTTGTCATTTAAGGGCAATAACTCCTATAAGAAGTCGCCTGACAATCTTGAAATGTATGGACAACATTCTGAACATTTTGCTCATGTCAGATTTTCTTTATTCATAACGGCTTTCGAAATAATAGACAAAACTTGCATTTCTATCTTATGTTCTATTTTAGTCATCGGACACATTTTTCAAACTAGATACCCCAATAATGATTGTGTCCAAGTTAGTTTAAATTTGGCCAAGTAGTTTTAGAGGAGAAGATTTTTAAAGGTTAACGGACGACGACGGACGACGGACGACAGACGACGACGACGACGGACGCCAAGTGATGAGAAATGCTTACTTTGCCCAATTGGTTAGCTAAAAATGGCCATGGTGTGAATAAAATTCAGGGGGAAATTGGCCATTAGACTTCCTTTTTAAAATTATTTACATTTATTTAATGCGTTTTTTTTTTGTACAGTAGATACGTGTTAAGAACATAGCGACAGCAAATATATACGGAAGCGTAAATGGTCCTCGTCTTAGCTTAATATGTATATCGGACAAGTTTTAAAATCAGTGCAGATCAACTAAGATTGAGTTGATGAGAGTAAATACGATTATATAAGTTAATTTAAAATGGAGGAAAAGAACGACAATAAAATTGTAAAACTGTTGTGTTTTAACTAGTTTGGCTAACGATAAGAACTAGAATTGTGTTTTTGCTGTACATGTTCTGATATTGTGTCATGTATGGATACTCTATATTCTTTCTTTCTATCATTAAGGTATAAAGTCATTGTGAGAAAAACGTCGTTAAGGAGGCTCGCGGGTACAAAAATTTCAGCAAAAAATCAAACATTTTGTTTTTCATTACAAATTTTATTTTTTATACTATTAGTTGTTTCTTTATGAAATGGTACAAAAATCAACCGAGAAAATCGATTCATTTTGACCACAGATGACTTTTAAAATGTTTATATCATTGAAAAAGCTCCAAATTATCTCCCTTTGGTGTAAAAATGCCATTTTTTTTGCATAAAAATTGAAATATCTTTTTCAACTCATCGGTGACCTATATTTTTATTATTTTTTTCACATAAGCTGTTACAGTACTTAAACTAAACTATATTAAAATTTAAGCGATTTCTGTAATTTAGTTCTTTTTTTATTTCATTTTTACCTTTTTTTCTCCTATTAGTTTAACAGAAAAAAAGTACCTGAACAAAAATGCATGCTTATTTCGAAGGCAGATTTTGAGCTTAAATGAACGGTGACTCCATATTTTTATTTTGTTTTTCTAATAAGTAAAGGATAAAGTTTATTTATAGAAAAGAATAGCGAAATCCTATATTTAAAAAAAAAAAGATTTATACCCGTGAGCCGCCTTAACTATGAACGTTACGTTAAATAATTTACGGTTTTTCATTTAACGTAAACTTAATCATATTCAGCTACGTGAAGGTTGATATTCTGCACGTATTGGCTTTTTTAAAGCACTTTTATTACAGTGTTCTTTTCACATGTAAATTGTGTATGACATGTTCCTTGGTGCCGCCTGGATACAATGTATAGTAACCCTCTCCATCAGGTACGAAGTATTTTAATCAAATTATAAATACTTGTATGTATACAATGTGCGTCTAACTCCCAGTTTGCCATGCACCACCGTCCCTTGGTGGCTTTTGCAGTTAAATTAAATATCCAATGAATTGTAAATATAAACAAAATGCTCAGCGGGCGCAGAATGATACGACCGCAGATGTCGAACCATGAACAGTTGGGACAAGTATGGACACTAAATTCAAGCTTGATACAGCTCTGAGTTTGAATTTTGATTAAATATTTGACACAGCATAGGTTTCTGACACAGAATAAATGTGGTCAAATACCTGAAAATTTTAAAATTGTACTTTTATAAAATAAGGAAATGAGGTATAATTGCCAATGAGACAACTATTCACCAAGGTTCAAATAAAATTGATGTAAACAATTAAAGGTAACAGTAAGGCCTTCAACAATGAGAAAACACTATACCAAATAGTAGGTTATAAAAGGTCCCAACATGAAAAATATGAAACAATTCGGTTGAGAAAACTAACGGCCTAATTTTAACAAAACATTTAAAGAAAAACAAATATGACAGACAAGAATCAACGACAACCACTGTACTACATGCTCCTTAGTTGAGACAGGCACGTACAAAATGTGGTCCAATATCCAAAATCTAAATACATTTGTACAAGGTTAGATTCAGTACCAAGAATTAATCTACTAGTATTTATCAATGGACAATAACAGCTAAGTTTGTCAAGGGTTAGGGTCATAAAAAATTATATAAATATATAGCATTCTGAAAATTAATTTATATAGAATAAAACAAACCTACCACTAAGTTCTTAAAAATATTTACAAAAGAAATGAAAAAAACAATTCACAAAATATCATTCATCATTAATACAATATCTTTAAAAAAAAACCATAAAACTTACCGTTAACTATTTTCTAAAAGATCTATTATTGAATAGAAAATTTCAAACTATATTTATACATAATTTCTTTTATAAAATTAAAATTTAATGCAGTATGTATTTTTAACTGTGAATCTACTTACACTTTCTATCAATTGTGCAGTACAGCTCTGAATTTTGATAGTGATTAAATATTTGACATATCATAGGTTTCTGACACAGAATGAATGTGGTCTAAGAACTACAATCAAAGTACTGAAGTACTGAACATCGGATGACCACAAGTTCTGGTGGATGGTCACAGCACTTGTCTCAGAAAAAATCACATCTCTATACCTGAAAGTAAGGTTAAGGTACATAGATATATTTTTTTTCTGAGACAAAGCTCACCGTAATAACTGTTATATTGTAGTGATATAATCATTTGTTATCTGTATACTCTGGTTTGGTGTTATATATTATATCAATATTTGTATAACAGTTATATATAATTTTTATCCATTTGTATATCATTCTATTCTACTAAAGTAATGATAGTGCAGTGCAAGTGCATGGTGGACACTCTTCTGTAATAATTCGTTTTTCTAATAGATTGGATTTGAGTAGGCAATCATATTTTCCCGCGTTTGTTGCAAAACGTTCTTTAAATACTCTTCCGCATGCGTTAACACAAATTTTCGGTATTCTTGATTTGTTATTGATATATATATTTCTCACGACAAAACATTTTCATATCATTTATCTATGTTCTTTAAATTATTTTCATGAATATGTATTGATGAAATTAGTATATAACAAGCGATGAGGAGATTTATTTTGCACTCGAAGATATCCGCGTAATTATACGAAATACGTTCGGTTATCAGTCAAAAACCCAAGTCACGTGGATAGAAATGTCTGTGGCAAAATAACACCGGAATGCCCTCACGGTCATCCGCTGTAAAACAATGAAGTTGAATATTTACCTATCATGATCCAATATCCAACATACAAATACATGCGCAGATAAGTAATTAAAAGACCCCTTGATTTCATTTTTTGTTAAAATCAAACTAAAATTGATTATGAACGCTTTAAACCTTTATGTGGACCAATTTGAAAACCGGGCTCAAAATCAAAAATCTAAATACACGGTTAGATTCACCAAAGCAAAGAACAATAATAGTCTATTTTATTTGTTAAAATCAAGCAAAGTTTAATTTTGGACCCTTTGGACCTTCAAGTGGACCAAATTGAAAACGGACCCCAAAATAAGAATCTATAAATATAGGTTTAGATTCTGCATATAAAAAAAAAAAAAAACCCAAGATTTCAAGACTATGAATTAAACCCCATTGAATTGGTCAAGAAATGAGCAACGTATGCAAAGTATAAGAAAAGTATTTGTTTTTACGCCCTTTTTCCTAAAACGATTCATTTTAGATTATACTGAAGTTATTGTCCGGAAACCAGAAAATCCTAGTTTTTTTACCGATGTTTTGGTCCGTAATTCTTGAACGTTTTGGACCATAACCCCCAAAATCAGTCACAACATTTCTTATGAAGTATGGAACCTTGTGGTACAAATTCATTGAGATCCATACACTTATAATTAAGTTATTGTCCTGTAACAAGACAAATGTTTTTTTTTGTCCTTAATTCCTACAAAGATGGGACAATAACCCTCAAATCCATTCCAACCTTCCTTATGTAGTATGAAACTTTGTGGTACAATTTCATAAAGATCCATACACTTACATGTATACTCAAGTTATTGTTTGGAAACCAAATGTCTTCGGACTACCACGACAAACGTCATACCATTATACGACCGCAAAATCACTCTTTTATGCAAGGTTGTGCATGAGATGGCAATGAACGATCGCTTTTTAATGTCCAGTGGCAAATTAAATGCATATTCAGGACTTGAACATGTTTTGTAATATGAATTATTAACCCTGCTTTGGATTAGCCGGACGTGCTACTTCGCGATGTTATTGTTCGCAGGAAGACATGTTATCCTACGCGGATTCAATATTTTGACTCCGAGCCGACCAGTCTCTGCTCCAGTCTCTGCTTTTACTTATTAATGCCGCGTGCTTGTAGAGAAGCAGCAAAAACAATTTTAAAACTTTGGTTTGACCAGATCGAAATTCCATAACCTCCGCAATTTCATGGACATCTTCACATTACAGGTTGCAACACTATGCAATGTCATTGGGTTCCAAAAAACGTTTAGAAAACTATGTCAGTGTGCTTTCCCATAGGGTTTTATGCAGAACAATAATCGGAAATCTATGGTGATGTGCAAAATAATTGTCAAAATCAAACTCTTAACTGAACAAAGTGACTGTATCCAAGTTGTAGTTATTGCATGAATACTGTCTTAATTTTGATATTTGTTTTGTTTTTACCTTCTTAATTTCTCGATCATTTATACCGAAGTAACTACTACATTGTACATGTAACCAATGTTTTACGTGGTTTCATGTGAAAGACAACTCTGTTCTTATGAACTGATTTTTACACCACCCAGGTATGAGTTGGGGAGTATCACTCGAATATATTGGCCTGTTTGAAGTCAGGAGCCTTTAATTCTGTTGTTGTCGTCGGTAGCTGTATGCATATTTGTTTGGTTTTTTTTTTCTTCAATTATTGTTAATCATAAAGGGGCCACCATTAATAAAATTATATTATTTTGCACGGGGTAGTAGTGGGGGATAGACAGGTTTTGAAAATGAAAAGTCTAATCTGGTGTAAATAAAAAAAACAGGCACAAGAAAATGAAAAAAGAGTGACGCTACAGTACCAACAGATTAAATGTACTGTTGTTTTCCCACTCCTA
Organism: Mytilus coruscus; assembly: GCA_017311375.1. Lineage (NCBI taxonomy): Eukaryota > Metazoa > Mollusca > Bivalvia > Mytilida > Mytilidae > Mytilus > Mytilus coruscus. Next base: position 46,640,362 of record CM029597.1, read on the forward strand.
ACCCTCCTGATAAAGATAAACCAGAAAAGTGCTTTGGACGCAATAAATTATTAAAAATTTTCCATTTTGTCACCAGGAGCGAAAGAAGTTAAGTAACCATATGCTGGCAAATTATTGAAGCTCACGTCTTAATTGATTGTCATAAAAATAAAGAGAAAACGTATGATTACCAATAACAATCTACTGGAGACAGAAAACGTTGGTATAGGCAACTATTATACTGGTCTGGATTGGGGTCCTTCATTTCTGTATTCTTTAATGTTTTAGGCCATTTTTCTCTAATCATTATACTTTTTGCCAATTATTCTCTATTCTTTATATTCTAACACCGCATTATTCTCTTTTCTTCATTTTTTGGTCCATTTTCTCTATTCTTTATATTTTTTGCCCATTATTCTCTATTCCGTAACCAACCCGTGCACACCCTTTAGTATAGGTCACCATATAGCCTTCGCAAAGGAGTAAAAGTCATCACGAATAGGCCCGTTTGGCAAAATGATTGAATGCTAATCGCATTTTGAATTGTGAACTTTCGGTATTTGTTTTTCAATCAAACGATCTTGATAAAAAAAAACAGATTATCGTAGTGAATGTTCGTGTAATAGTAGTAGTAACTAGACCTAGGTCATCAGTTCTAATCAACTTAGATTACTAACCTTTCAAAACTTAAAAGTAAAGATCATGCATCCTTATTGTTCAGAATTGATAAAGTCTTTTCCATTCGTCGACATTATATCCGATTTAAATACTATTGATCTGATAACCGCTGTGCATACTTTAACGACAGGGCTAGTTTTCTTATCAGATAAGTAGTAACCTCCCTTGTTAATGTGATGTTGTAATCAATCGTTTTATTTTTACCATCTTTATATAATATTTTTCATTGTATTATTTAAATTTGTGATTCATTTAATGTCTGAATGTAATAATTTTATATTTTATTATAAATAAAAACAAGGAAATTTGAAAGTCTTTGATTCATTAATCACCTTAGTTCAAATCATATGTCAGGCGGTCTATTCCGTCTACATTAAGTAGTAAGTACACCGGGGTATCAATGGCTATGAAAAAGAAAAAGAAAACATTGTACAACGTAAAACGAAAAATAAAGAAAGCGAAATACAGAAATTGAATCCAAATGTAGATGCTTTTCTTGTTTAGTGAAATCAAAACGAAAACGAAAACACTTTTGATTTTCAGTTTGGTTTTGAAAAATCAAAACGAAAATGAAAACACATTCGTTTTTCGTTTTGGTTTTTGAGAAATCAAAAACGAAAAACGAAAACACTTTTGTTTTTCATTTTGGTTTTTGAGAAATCAAATACGAAAAATGAAAACACTTTCGTTTTTCGTTTTTTGTTTTTGATATTTCAAAACGAATGGACGCAAATATACACGGACCGTTACGGACGACATTTCGACCTAATAGGGATATATACTCCATGTGCATGCGCTGCTGGAATGTTGATTCATAGATATGGAAAGTTCTCATTTGGGAAGCTGTACTCATCTGTTTTGTCGTAATGTTTTGCTTTGAACCGACCCTCATTGTCAATTTCCATATATAAGTTAAGATATGATGCAGACTTTACTGTAATTATTGTATTAAATGTCACTGACGAGGTTTACATTATATGTAAACTAATGGTCATAAAACTTTTAAAACACTGAGACACCATAACAACCAAACAATTCTGAAACTCAGCTTAAAATTTTATTCTAGTTTTCCTTTTACATTCTGTTTCCTACGAAATATTAGGTAACAAAATTTTAAGAAAAGTTTAAAACAGTAGAAGCCCAAGACTAGTCCAACTGTGAAAAACAGATAAATATCGAACATATAATAAGAGTACCACGGCATATCTAGCGATGATGGTCTAAAATGTTGTTTTCCATATTTGATTACCAGATCTATCCAATAGGCTGCTCTTTGCGACGGTGTTTGTGGACGACTGTGGAATATTTCAGACGCTACTTTGATATTGCTTATAAAAGTTTTATTAAACGCTACTTTTTCAATTGTTTTAACTAATTCGTCTACAGAAAATTTTAAAATATCCATTGATATTCCATATCCTTTGTCTTCTATCATTGCAGCGTTTGCCCCTTGATCGTGAACTATCGGAAACCCTATCATTGGTAGCAACAGCTTTTTGTATAAGAATATGCAAACAACTAAAGTAAAATTTACTAAGGTAAACAAATAATAAAAAATTAATATAAAGAGACATACAAACACTTAACTACAAAGAATTAACATTACTTAAATTGAAAAATTAATTGAAGTAACCTTACATGGAAACAGTATCATTAAACAACTTTAACATTATGAAACTAATTTTAGTAAGATCATCATTTTCAAATATTAAGATTCAAATATTTATAAATTCATTGGAAATGAATTTTGACAGCTAAGAAAATTTTCAAGTATATAATTTATATACTTAATTAAATATCTTGTCTAAAATTCTACAAAAATATAATGCAAAAAGTCTAAAATTCAGGAGTATACATGTAATGCCATTTTTAAATTAGAGTTAAGTTCATTACAAGATTAATTCACATAATGACAAACTTATTGCCAAAATTTTTATACTATCAAATGTTGGTAAAACATCTTGCTGTAAGATAATCATGAAAATTTATTAAGAACTAAATTATTTCTGTAAGAAATTCAAAAATATAGTGATAAAAATTCTGACTGAAAAATAGTTGAATTACAAAAAAAGAATATAGTTTTATTATAGAATAAAGCATTATGAATCATGAAATAATTTATATTGAAGTAATACTATTAAAGTTTCTAAATACATAAGTATATGACAACTTATTAAGTACAAATCTAAGATATTTAAATCATTAGAATTTACAACTAGTTAAGAGCTAAGATAGGAGATTCAATTGACTGTATGTAAAATTACATTCAGGACATTACAAATTTATAACTTATATTAGAGTTATTCTAAATTTACTGTGTGAAATTGATAAATATTAGTCAAATTAATTACCAGAAAGAATGTAAGATGATCTTCAAAAATAGTGATCTTTCAACATTAGACCAGCAATCGTATGTTATCAGATGAATTTACAGATATCAGGTAAAAATATTTAATTTAATTCTAATTTTTGCCTGTTTATAAAATTACTCTGCATGATTGGTGTCCAATGGCTAAAATATCTTAATATGAAATTTGTCACAACATCTTGATCATAATCTAAGAACTAATGTTGTGAATTACATACTCTGTGTAATAATTTAATATGACATGTCTAGAAATTTAGTCTATGATTAATCTTGACTAATATCACACTCTAGCCGAGTTTGTTATCTAGATCTATATGACATAATCCTTCTATTGATATTCTATCTGACTTTATCATATTGACTATTCTACAATACCTCATCTAGCCCAGAGTCTGTGTCTATGCACTAATTTTCAACACCTCGAGCTGTGTTCTATCTGGACTAATTTATCAATACTATCCTTCATAGCTCGCCAGTCTAGCTATCTGGTCTGTTCTATCTGGACATTACAACTCATCCCCAGAGTCTGTGTTCTATCTGGACTAATTTATCAATACCTCCGCCCCAGTTGTTCTATCTGGACTAATTATATCATAACCTCCTAGCCCCAAGTCGTAGACCAATCTGTATCTCCTATCATGACGGATTTTAACTAGAGTAGCAAAACGGGTCATTAGTGGAGTAGTAATTGCTGACCCTTTTGTTAACGCTGAAATCTAATCTTTTGAAAGCCGGGGAAGTAAAAAGACGTAGAAACATTTAAAAGAACTAAATGACAAAAGTGAACTTAAAGAACTAAAAAGCTAACCAAACCTTTAAACAGACTTATTTGGAAAGGATATAGTTACGATACTGTTGTCGAGTCATTAAGGTTTGCATATTTTGGTATTAATATTGATTCACTCATAGGGTCTTTGCATCGAAAACAAACACATGTATTCTAAAACCAGTTGTTGGCATGATACGGGTTGTGTTCTTCTCATATATTTTATGATGGTATGATACTAAACCCCTAACGGGAAGGATTGTACTTGATTTGCATATGATGAAGACATAATCTTTCAATCAGTTTAATTGAGGTCTGGAGCTGGCATGTCAGTAACTGCTAGTAGTCCTTTGTTCATTTATGTATCATTGTCATTTTGCTTAGTTTCTTTTGTTACCTATTCTGACATCGGACTCGGACTTCTTTTATACTGAGTTTTACTGTGCGTATTGCTATGTGTTTCTTTATTCTACATTGGCTAGAGGTATAGGGGGAGGGTTGAGATCTCACAAAACATGTTTAACCCCGCCGCATTTTAGCGCCTGTCCCAAGTCAGGAGCCTCTGGCCTTTGTTAGTCTATAGATATAGGAAGATGTGGTGTGAGTGCCAATGAGACAACTCTCCATCCAAATAACAATTTATAAAAGTAAACCATTATAGGTCAATGTACGACCTTCAACACGGAGCCTTGGCTCACACCGAACAACAAGCTATAAAGGGCCCCAAAATTACTAGTGTAAAACTATTCAAACGGGAAAACCAACGGTCTAGTCTATATAAAAAACGAGAAACGAAAAACACGTATAAATTACATAAACAAACGACAACTACTGTACATCAGATTCCTGACTTAGGACAGGTGCAAACATTTGCAGCGGGATTAAACGTTTTGATGGTACCAAACCTTCTCCCTTTTTCTGAAACAATAGTATAACATCACAACATAGAAAAACACACGATAAAATATCAATTGGAAGGCTTAACTCAATCAAAAAACGTAAATTAACACAATGAACGAATAAATTCGATCTGTGATACCTGAAAGTAAATACATAGTTAATAAAATATTAGGGACAATTAGTATGTTTTTTTAATTTTAGTTCATTTATATGTTTTGGAGTTTAGTGTGACGTCCATTTTCACTGAACTAGCACACAATTTTAGTTAGGGGCCAGCTGAGGACCACCTCCGGGTGCGGGATTTTCTCGCTGCATTGAAGACCCATTGGTGGCCTTCGGCTGTTGTCTGCTCTTTGGTCGGGTTGTTGTCTCTTTGACATATTCCCCATTTCCATTCTCAATTTTATTAAAGAGTATAGAAAACGTCGTCTAAGGTCAACTTTGCATGAGGGAGTTGGAATCTTATTTTCTTAATAAGTTTCTTGGAATACTGTTCCTTTGTCTGGAAATTTAAATTTTCCAATTTCCAATTTATTTGAGTTAATGAATGGTACAGGCATAGACGGGCATGCCTCTCATGTCAACGCATCCGGTCTAGCTCCCTTTGTAGTGTATGCGATCCCCATGGTTTTTATCTGATTTGTTTCTTTCTGTTCGACTTTCGAGATTTGAACATCGGTAAACTGAATGTCCTTAAATATATATAGAAAATAGATTGACGCATAAAGATATTCCCTCTACCTCTAGCGTATTACAAGTTTGCGAACAAAATTAGCAAAGTATCGCTTGTTCCAATTTTTCTGCTTTATTATTGTTATAATTTAACTAAAAATACTAACATGAAATATCTCTCGTTTTAACAGTTTTTAACAAACTAAATCAGAAATAAGTTATTTACCTGGAATTGATGATAATTAAATCGTCGAATGGATCTTATTTGATGCCTGTGTTAACTCATCACATTATATCTTAATGTAGGTCTAACATTTAATGAAGTCAGAACAAGGTTATGAACAAACCTTTATGAGTGTATTGAACCTGCACAAGGTATAGAATTACGACAGTGGTAAATAGGTTATTTTTTATCACGTTTCAAATTCTACAGTGAATGTCCTCAGCCAGTTCAAACCAGCATCCATCTTTATTTAACTTGTGTGCGATATTGTTTTTTTTTTTTTTTTTTTTTTTTTGTTATGTTCTGTTGCATATTAAAGCATGGAAATTCTTCCTGTTATATGATATATCCTAACCGTGTTGTAGTGATAATTTGTTTCTCGTTTTAAACATTGTAGTTATGTTCATAAAACATACTGATCCAATAAACGACATGAACAAATTGTTATTTAATGTTGAAATGCACATTTGGTACATTAGAGTCATAGGAAACGAGTTTCTTGTAATTATAATACTGAGGAAATTGTTGAACTAATGCATGAATAGTTACTAAAATAAGTCTTGTGCACGGTTTTTTTTTTACATCTTTAACGAATCCATATCGTTTAATCGACAAAAAAATATTTCATTTAGTGAATGTTGATCAAAAACTTTGGCTGAAAATTTACTTTCGGGTTTTGTAACAATCGTATAAACAAACAAAAACTGGCATTTTAGCATGAAGTATTGTAAATTCATTTGATCTGAAGTAATTTCATCTTAAAAACTGTATGTACGTGCATGAATCCATTGAAATTATGCTGAATATATTTCAAAACTATGACCCCGTATAACGTCCATCATGCATCTTCTGAACACACCGACCGTGACTAATTATAAAGGAGGGAGATGTTTACTCGTGCTTCGATTTAATGTATTTACAATGAAAACCACCGAGGCAATATGTGGTCATCAATAATGTACAACAATAAAATTGACATATTTCACAACAAACAAAAAGCAAATAAATGTTTATTCTAAAGATAACTGTTTTAAACCACCAAATAAATCATATTTTGTGCTTTGAAGGTCGTGAGTATCGATAGTCCATTATATTGTTTGACAAGATTTTAGAACGTAGATAGTGTTTGTTTCATAAGTTGAGCCGACTTTAAGACATTGATGAAATGTTGTAGCTAGGTCATTTCCTCTTACAAATTCTAACCAGAATTGGCTGGTTTCATAACGAAATTTGCAAAGACGGTAATTTTTGTATATAATGGTTACGACATACTTAATTACTTCACTAAACTTTACGCTGTGGCTTCATCGACAATTGTATTGTCAAACTTCAGTCGCTACAAATCTGAGGATTTCATAAACGTCACAAAACGTTATGACTTTACATCTATATTTTTCAAAAGACAAAATGATGCAAAAGAATAAACATTTATGAACAAGTCCATAGTATATATTGTGAAGCTTTTGATATGTTCCAAATGTCATAACTACAATTCCGTCCCCTTTTCCCCGAATGTGACCAACCAAATTAGACTTATTACTTGGTGTGTACTAACATGAGCAACACGACGGGTGCCACGTGTGGAGCAAGATCCGCTTATTCTTCCGGAGCACCTGAGATCACCCCCAGTTTTATAACTTGTAGGAATAATCGATTGTTGTGGGGTATTTGCTACCTTTTGTATTCAACTCTGAAAATCAACTCAATCAATTCTTTACAAATAGTTGCCTAGTGTTAACTCAATCAATTCTATTACTTCAATTTACTGGGAGCACAATCGTATCAAACGTAATCATTCGATGCAATCGTGCAAATGTTGATCAACTTAATCATTTATATTCCTTAAATTTACTAGGGGCACGATTGTATCTTACCTATTCAATCTAAACGATCGTGCCACAGTTGATCAATTCAATCGATTATATTCCTTCAATTTTTGTAGGAGCACGATCGTATCAATCGTATTTAATCGATACGGTCATGCCACCGTTGCTGAACTTGATCAATTCTACTTCAATTTACTTTGAGCACGATCTTATCAATTGTATTCAATCGATACGATCAAATTACTCGATTCTATTACTTCAAATTACTAGGAGCACAATCGTATCAATCGTATTCATTTGATACAATCGTACCACAGTTAATCAACTCAATCGATTATATTACTTCAATTTACTTGGGGCACGATCGTATCAATCGATACGATGGTGCCATAGTTGACCAACTCAATCGATTCTATTGAATAGGGGCGTGTTCGTATCAATCGCATTAAATCGATACGATCGTGCCACAGTTTATCACCTCAATCGAATCTATTACTTCAATTTACTAGGAGCACGATGATATCAATCCTATTCAATCGATACGATCGTGTCACAGTTGATTATATCATTCGATTTTATTCCTTGAATTTACTAAGGGAACGGTTGTATAAACTGTATTCAATAAATATAATCGTGCCAACGTCTACCTTAATGCGCGGTATAGCCATGCACTGATGCGGTGTAAAGTAACCACCAATCAATCAATCAGGAAGTATATTAATCTTTAAAAAACAGACTACAAATAATTAAAAATGCAACAGAAGACTCATAATATTTTTGGTATATGGTACCAAAAAAAAGTTTCTAGAAAAAGTGCAAACAAATAATTATACTTAACTTTCAAACTTGGATAATAATTGTACACTTTTTTGTCTATAGTCACCTAAAACTGAAATAAAGCTTGAAGACCACATGTATTTATTTAATAGACTAGCTAGGTTTTAAAAGATACAAGTAATCACAAAAATGCATGTCGCCGTCCATGACTGAACATTAAAAATTTAAGGAAACCGAGAATATGCAATGAACTAGGATGGATATCATGATCTCCTTCATTTTCATGCATTCTACAAAAAAGAAAATTTAAAAAATCCTTATTCAAAGAACTTCGAAAACCAAGATTGAATTTTGACAAAATTTAACAAAATTCACAATTCCTCAAAAATGGACCTTTCCCCGCTTTTCACAACGTTGGTACTAATGTCTATAGTATTCACCAGAATGGTAATCTACAAATTTTACAATACTGACTCTATAAGCAGTTTCCGAGATATTGTCTTTGTTATAAATTTTTACGAATAAAAGATGTTGAAGTGTCGCCTTTCGTCAAAATGTCAACTTTTATGACCTATATATGTAATGCAAATATCTTCATGAGCGTTATCGTTTATGTATTTTACAGTAGAATAAATAGAAGGCGAGTGACTTTCTGTTTAGATATTTATGATTGAAGTCACACTTTTGTTTTTTTTTTTTTCAAGCATTGATGTTTCAAGAAAAATGTGGATTCCCGAGATATGTCTACATAAGTGCTCATGAACGAATATGGTGATGCTAAAAAGTAATCTGGAAGTTTTCAAAACTTTTGGTTATGATGACTTATACTAGTAGTAATTCAAAAAATATGTGTGTTGGTTTTTTTTTTTTTTTTCCTCCGACGGAATTACATGCAATGTCTTGTCTGGTTTTTTTTTAAGGTCGTAATTTCAAGATTTTAAATGTCAAAATTTCGACCTTGAAAAAAAGAGTTCAATGTCAATTTTATTTTTGCTATGTCCCTAATACGATTCCATATGATCTGCATCTTGGTAGACATTAAATGTTATTTTTCTATCTTTGTTGTGATTTTTTGTAAAAAATAGATGTGGCTACATGACTAAAACTTAGGTATGGTTAATTTGTTTGGTGTCGATTTAGGCTTAAAATTTAAAAGTTACAAAATACACCGGGTCATACATCTGTGTTAACGACCTAAAACTATTTAAATTCAAATGTCATTTGATATACAGGTTAGTTTGAAATTTCGTGACAGTGAATCGTTACGTTCAAAAAGTATGAGCCCGTGTAACATTGAAACACCAATTGTTTAAAATCATTTATGAACACAAATAAGTTAAAAGTCGGTCATAACTTTTTGTTACGACTGGTTCTTTTTTTTTTCTTCATGTTTTCTTTTTGAATCAAAGCAGAAACATATATATGTTACAGGGAATTTGTAAAATCACTGGACTAATTAGTGATTTTGTAAAATCACTAACAGTTTCAGTGGTTTTGTAAAATCCCTGAAATTGTTAGGGATTTTACAAAATCACTGAAAATAGAGCTAGGGATTTTGTAAAATCCCTGATTACAAGTTTAACTTGCTATTAGAAATGTGTTTTTCTTAATATAAAAATAGACTAATGATTTTGAAATGCATTTGTTTAATAAATACTATGAGCTAAAACTAGTGTATAATGATAATGACTTAAAGGCATATAAACAGATATTTAGATCACAATTTACTTATTTTTGCATGACAAGTTTGGGTGACATCTACTATTACACAATTGTCCTGCTTTTCTACAGGCACACCTATTTTGTTCACATCTATTCTTTCCAGAACATCCACATTTTAAAAATCCTTGTCCATCACAAATGGAAGACAGTTTAACAGCTTGTCGAAAAGATATAAAGTTTTCAATTGAAACAGCTGATGGACTCAAAAACAAGGAATCAGTGGGTTCAAACTGGTTTCTTGTGTATGACCCTAACAGAATACCGTGCTTGGTAGCAAGACGATAGCCTTTCTCTGACTTTCCATGGACAATAGCCATTATATTTCGGGGATCACCTTTTCCACGATCAACGACTGAGATAGGAATAACAACATTACATCCAATGTCTACTTCTTCTAAAACTCTATTAGACCGACTCAACATACGATTGGCTTGTTTTACCATTGACTCGGAAGCGTTTGCACGTTCTTTTTCAATGACCGTTTCTGTATCACACAGAAAGCAAATAAATTTTGACGGAAAGTCTTCTGATATGATAGATTTTCCACATAAAGCATGTACAGTTTTGTTACAAGAAGAACAAGAAGTTGCATTCAATGCAGTTGCTTCACATACAACACACATGTCATTTTTTAATTCAGTAGGTTGTGGCTCAGAAATCTCCATTGCTTCATCATCCGTTGTACATGTGTTTTCGTCATCAGTATTTATATTGAGCTCCATGGTTGCTAAATCTGACAAATGTTCTTCGCTGTCAATTTTAGCTATAAGTTCATCAGGGAGTGAGGATGATGTTAGCCCAACTCTTGCGTCTACCCCAAACATAGCTTTGTAGGGAGCTCTGTTTATGCCTGAATGATGACTTCTGTTTTTCTCAAATTGTACAAATTTGACACCGACAGGCCAGTCTTTACAATGGTTATCTCGCATCCATGTGATAACCATATCCTTGACATCAGCATTAGCTCGCTCAACGCTGCCCTGACTCTGGGGGTGTCGAGGTTTACCATGAACAATTTTACATTCCGGCCATAAGTTTTTAAGCTCACTAATGATGTTTGCAGTGAATTCGGCACCATTATCACTTTGAAGGATGTTTGGAGCCCCAAAAAGAAGGAAGATATCAAGTATTTGCATTGCTACTTCATATGCACGCTTTGATGTAAGTGGGCGTAAAATTACAAATTTTGTTAAATGATCTTGGTATACCATTAAAAATCTATAGTCATTGTATTTGAATGATTGCATGTCTATCAAATCAACCTGTCCTCGGGAATTGAACTCTTTGCTTATTATAGGCTTAACGACAATGCCTTTACTAGCAGTTCTACGTTTTTTAAGTTGGCATTCCTCGCAAAGTTCCTTGTAAAGTTCTAAAGCTTCGTATGAAACATTTGCATACTTTCTTTTGCCTCCTTTACCATTTTGTCCCTACCACCATGACCTATTGATATGTGAATTTTCTGCACTATGCTGTACATGTCTTCAAGATATACATAATATTTTACATCTTCATCTGATGAATACCGTTTTTTAACGATTTTTTTCACATCTCCACATTGAAGAACTTCATACCTACATTAAACAAAATATTAACTTTACTTTTATTTGGATTAAAAGAGATGAGAAAGTTTAGAAATTTATTTAGAGTTTTATCACTTTGTGATAGAATACATGTATTTGAGATATGACCAAAGTAAGTAAAACGTTGACATGCAAGTACGTATTTATAAAAAAGAAGATGTGGTATGATTGCCAATGAGACAACTGTCCACAAGAGACCAAAATGACACAGAAATTAACAACTATAGGTCACCGTGCGGCCTTCAACAATGAGCAAAGCCCATGTATTCTTACCTATATTCTCTGTTGTCTTTTTTATTATCATTTTGTGAATATAAATGTTATTTTGTAGGCAGCAAATAAATAATACAACACTTATTTGCTTTTTATATATCAATTTTCATGTCACAATAAGATGCTCTTGCCCTGATAGGCATGACTGTAATATTTGCCACTGGATCAAATAACCAAACCCACTCAATTTCTTATTCCTTTCATATGTGTTTTTCTTCTCTTATGACAGCAATCAACCTAATGTTCCGTTTTTATATTTGATTATTATAAAAAGCAATGAAATAATTTTTTACTTTATTTTTACAGTAATTACAGAAAAAACTATAATAAACAGTAACTTACTTTCTAACTAGGTAGTAATAAGAGCTTGTTTTGTCTTCTTTCTGTGGCTCTTTGACAATAAGTTCCAAAATTTCATCATATTTTTCCCGGTTCCATATGTTGCACTTTAATTTTCCCTCAACTATTTGGAGTAACTTTTGCGTGTATGTTTGCTCTTGATTTAAAGACATCTGTGCCTGAGCCATTTTTCTACAGTATGTCAGTTGTTTAGTGCATGAAAACTGCTCACTTAGTATTAAAATAAAGGCTAGATTAACCTCAAACTTATTGAGTGTTACTGCTGTAGGCTTTTTTCACAGAAATTTTCAATCAATAAGAATGAATTTATTTTTACAAATTCCCTGAAAACAATCAGTGAATCTGTAAAAAAGATCTTAGATATTTCAGGGATTTTGTAAAATCAATGGTCAAAATCAGGGATTTTATAAAATCACTAATCAGTTCAGTGATTTTACAAATTCCCTGAAATTTCAGTGATTTTACAAAATCCCTGATTTTACAAATTCCCTGTAACATATATATAAGATATACTGTTCCCAGATCAAATTTAACTAGTTCTATTGCCCGAGTGCCATCAGTTGTACAGCATAACTGGAACAGCCGACTTGGGAAAGGCATATTCAGAATTTGGCGGGGTAAACATGTTGGTGAGCGCTCAACCCCCTTTTTTTTAAACTTCTGCAGGGACAGTCATCTGACAGCACAACATAAGATCCAACTGAACAAAAATCTGTTGGAAATACCTTGTATCAACAGATTGATATCAATGGAGTCATATAAATATAGATATATGATTAGGTATCGGGTTCGTTCGCTCCCAAAACACATGAATATATGGCTATCCTTGTTGTGATTCATGTTTTGTCTTTCTAATATTTCGGACACCGAAGTGTTTTCATTTTGTGCTGCTTTCTGATTCTAATCATGATAGTCAAATGGTTGAACTCCAAATTTGAATGAAGTATTTGTTTGTATATAATTTGATGATTTATGCAAGTATACAACATAAAACATTCCTTTTTTTTTTTTTTTTTTTTTTTTGACAAAATATAAGTTCATACAATTTTATATGTCCATAACGCTTATAAATATTTCAAACTTTGTAATGCAAGAACATGCCAGACTTGATGGTCCTTGATGCATTTGCCGGAAAAAGATATTCAACTTTACATTTTAATTTTAAACGAATGTCTTCAATAGTTCTAACGTAATAGGCTACTGTCCTGGTGAATTTTTATCCTGTAAAAGACAAAGGAAATATTTATAGCATTTTGACTTTTTGGAACGATTATTCCCTAAACTTTTTAACTGCAGTACAAAAATATCATAATCTTTTTTAAACTTATTAATTTCTAATTTTTGAAAACACTACAAATAGTAAAAAAAAGTCCTGTTCTTTACTTTACTTTTGACAATATATTGAGTTAAACAAAAGTTACAGGTGAAAAAAAGTATCAAAAATAACTGTTTTGTTTTAAAATGGAATGTTAATCTTGAAGTTCGGTACCTACTACCAAATATTAGAACTATCCTTAAGGGAGACTACTGTCGATACAAGTTGGCGGCAAACTTAAAAAACGTTATATAACTGTATACATGTAACTCATCACAATGGTTGAAGGGCCTGGTTGTAAAATAAAAGGAGAGAAAATAAAAGGAAAACTGAAGGGAAAGATTGTAAAATCAGTTAACGGAAATGCAGTAGATAAGGTTCTCTAAGAGTTTTCGAACTTTTCTATATTTTAAGGTTCATCATAACAAAGTGACAAAAACAGGTCAGGAATAGCCATTAATTGATGGATTATACCTCAATAATATTGTGGTATAATCCACCATTTAACATATATAGTGAGATAGAACAATTGAGGTATAATGTAGTTTTTATCATAAAATGTTTTAAAGAGATATTCGAGCATCTTTATGCATATACATGTACCATCTTAAGCTTTGTTGAGTACTCATTACTGACATGTAATTGCTTCTGACTTCCTGTGCTGCGTTTTGAAAAATATGGATTATACCTCAATTGATGGATATTGACAATTGGTTTTTTTAAGTCTGCATCAGTTCCAACTTTAAGATTTGTTAGTCGAAATGGACAGGAAGAGACTACAGAACAAAAAAGAGATTTAATACATGAAAACTCAAATTTATAGGCAGTTGCTATTGGTCCGACCAATACAATGCGCATGCCACTATTTGCGTGTGCGTGTAATATTATCTTCAGCAGCACCAGGGGGTTGCAAATTATATAAATGGACATTTAAAAAGCAATGGTTTGCAATCTTAAATTGTTAGGCCCCAATCTTGTTACTGGTAATTGAAATTGTTTTTTTCTTCATATATAGTAACCTGAATAATTCAGTCCCTCTCCGTGATCGACTCTCCCACTCGCGAGGGCCTGAACTCGTTATACAATAAAAACGCGTCACAAATCCAGGATTTTGATTGGTGCTCTCTGTGAGAGAGAGCCAATCAGCTAATAGCTAAATGTTATCGAGATAGGTAAATCCCGAGCTAATTCCGAATGATTTTTGACGATTTTTCATTGACTAGGCCTTCAGGCGTTAATGTAGCCATCGTAGAGCAGTGAAATATAACGACTGAATTATTCGGGTTACATATATAGTCCAATGTGGACAACGTATAATTAGAAAAAAAATTCATATATATTCCATATGTATTTCTTTATCTATGGCTTCACATTGTAAGAAGAGGGAAGAAATTACTTGTAAAACAAACATGGGTCGTGATTGTCTCATGCATTTTAACTTAACGTAAGGATTTGGTCTAGTTGATAAAGGTACAAAATTATTATGCCTGAAGCTGTCAAACAGAATTATAGACCCCCTTAACATAAAGATATCCATATTTTAAGTGGGAGATTCTATAATGCCCCCCCCCCCCTTTCCAAAAAAAGAGTAAACAACACTGTAAAAATCTTATTAAGAAATCCAAGGTGGGATTTTATTCTTTTTGCATTTATTGTTATAAAGAAATGCACTACGCGAGGGGGTCAAGGTGTTCCTTTTCCCAAATCCCTCTTCTTTTTTTCCCCAGATTCCACATTTGTTGACCCCTATATTCCATATCCCCACTTTTTATAATCTTCTATCCCATATCCCGACTTTTTGTAAACCCCCCCCTATATCCAACTTCCAAAAAGCATGTCATTCCCCTCCACTGAGTTCGTGGGCTACTTGCAAGATTCATTTTCAGAATATTATTAAATTTTATTAAGTTAGACATGCCTTTGTAAAGGCCCTTCTCAATTACTCTTGCTTTGATAATCTTATACCATTTATACAGCTATAGCGAGTCGAATAATTTGGTAAAATTATACATTTTAGTTCTCCGATCAGTTACCTTTTATTTCCCCTTTTCCTCATGATTTCAATTATTTTTGGAGTCCCTTTCATTAAATTAGATCATTCTATGAAGTTCAAACTATCGTATTCGCTTGTCAAATTCTTAAAACTGGAAAATTTGTCACATATTGATATCGCTGTTTCAGCCATTATCTCAAAATTAAAAATCAGTGAACGGATTACACGTGACCCCCTGGTGCAGTGAAGATAATATTACACTCACTTCAGCACGCACATAAAGTGACATGCGCATTGCAATAGCCAGACAAATAGCCACTCTGAAATTTATAAGTAGGAAAAGGAGGGTCATATTAGTTTTTAGATTTCTTAAACAAATCGCAGCACGAAGTGTTAGAATCAATTACATGTCATCACTCAGTGGTCATCAAAGCTTGTTATGGTAAATGCAAAAAGATGCTCCAATATATTTAAAAATTAATTTTGGATAAAAACTGCATTATACCTTAATTGGTGTGTCCCATTATATGTCAAATGGTGGATTATACCTGAATTGAGGTATCACCTACCAATTAATGGTTATTCCTGACCTGAAAAATGACTGTGTTTACACATAAAAAACTACTCTGAGTACAGACTAATCTGTGTAGTTGGAAAAGTTTTACAGACTGGCATCCTCTAGGAATATAAAAGTTTAATGCATTTTTGTCTCGCCTTGACGAAGTCAAAAAGCGAGACTTAGGTATGCTGTTTCCGGCGTCGGCGACGGCGGCGTCAACAATGTATTAGTTTGTGATTAGGTCTAGTTCATGGTGAACCACTAGTGGTAGGTCAATGATATTTGGTATGCAGTTGTACTAGCATTGGCACATCTCATTACCATGGAGATTATTTGGCCCTGCCCCCTCAGTCAAGGTCTATTGACTTTGAAACTTTCCATAGTTTACATGTATTAGTTTGTGATTAGGTCAATTTATGGGGAACCACTAGTGGTAGGTCAATGATATTTGGTATGCAGTTGTATAAGCATTGGCATATCTCATTTCCATGGAAATTATTTGGCTCCACCCCCTTAGTTATGGTCTATAGACTTTGAAAATTTTGCTAAGTTAACATGTATTAGTTTGTGATTAGGTCAGTTCAAGGGAACCATTAGTGGAAGGCCAGTGTTAATTGGTGTTAAGTTGTATAAGCATTAGCACATCTCATTTCCATGGAGAATATTTGGCCCGCCCCTCAGTCATGGTCTATTGACTTTGAAACTTTTGCTTAGTTTACATGTATTAGTTTGTGATTAGATCAGTTTAAGATGAACTGCTAATGTTAAGTCAATGATATATGGTATGCAAATGTATCAGCATTTGCAAGTATCATTCCATGGAGATTATATAGCCCACCCTGATCATGGTTCACTGACTTTGAAACTTTTACATAGTTTACAAGTTAATGTTTGTGTTTAGGTTTGTTTAAAGGGAACGACTTATAATAAGTCAATGGTATTTGGTATGCAGTTGTATTAGCATTGGCACATCTCATTCCATGGAGATTGTTTAGCCATGTACCTTCAGTCATGGTTCATCGACTTTGAATATTTGCATAACTTACATGTTAAAGTATTGCTGTTTTAATTTCAACATTTGCATTATCAAAATTACAAGAAGGCGAGACATATCTCTGTGATAACAGTTTATGTGTTTTTAGTTAGGTGAAGAGGTGATATGATACAATGCAAGCTTTTAAAATTATAAAAGGAATCAAAGATATATCTTAAAAGATTTTTTACTGTCATCAGGACAAATACTCCTGGGCATAATTGGAAGTTAGCAAAACCTAGATGTAAATAGATATTAGAAGATTTGGTATGAGTGCCAATGAGACAACTCTTCATCCAAGTCAAAATTTATAAAAGTAAACCATTATAGGTCAAAGTACAGTCTTCAACCATGTCAACACGGAGCCTTGGCTCATACCTAACAGCAAACTATACAGGGCCCCAAAAATTACTAGTGTAAAACCATTCAAATGGGAAAACCAACAGTCTAATCTATATAAAAAACGAGAAACGAGAAACACTTATGAACAACATCAACAAACGACAACTACTTCTTTTCGTTTAAGACATTTTTGACAACATATTATAAATGATTGGAATAACCTACCAGCAGTCAGGGGTACTACTTGTACAAGTAATCTTTATTTACTTGAAGAAGTAAATAATAATATACTTATCTAAGTAAATTATAATGTTTGAATAATCTCCCCTTAATTTTCTCAAAAAATTACTTGTGTAAGTAATATTTTTTTACGATCCCGAAAAATTCTCATGTTTTGAGATGTAAAAACATGCCTTTAACGATTTTTCTCAGGTTAGCTCATAATTTTTTATTAGAGTTCAATGTTTCATCTCATTAATTCAACAAAGAAACTAATTGCGCAAAGATCTTAAGTATTTGTGCAAGGCCTTCGAAAATTGCCCCTTGGGGGCTTGTAAATGAGCAGTTTTCTGAAGATAACAGACAAATGAGATTTTCATTGTCCATGAAATTACACTTAAATGATAAGTAAAGAAATCTGCAAAGGACAGACAATCAAAAATTCTATTAGAGCAAAGAAGTCCTAAGAAATTCAAGAAAAGAAGATAGGATGACTTTTTTACTTGTATAAGTAAAAAAATCTGAATGTCTAAGGGACATAACTAAGCCAAAAAATAATTTACCTATACAAGTAAATAAAACACACTTGTATAAGTATCCTACAAATTTACTTACAGAAGTATATTAATATTTACTTCTTCAAGTAAATAAAAATTACTTGTACAAGTAGTACCCCTGACTGACCAGTTGGAGTTATTTCTTCAAAAACTGTGGAAGCTTTTAAAACTAGTATAGACCTTCATTGGGAGTCAGTAATGTATCAGTTCAGTAATTGACATGATTGATGAGGACATAAATAGTTTTTCTATAACTTTTAATTGTGTGAAATGTTGCACTAAACCATGCAGGATTGATGTTTGCAACAGTTTTAAAAATGTACCAAAATAAGAATGGCTAAAAGGATAGGATCCTTCCATATGACAATGTATGAGCCCCACAACAATCTTACAGGATCTTACAGGAAAGATAAAAATCTTTTTTTGATTTTGATGGGCATTTTTTTTCGTTCCTGCTGTTGGTGTAAAAATTGTGAAAATATTTGAAATTCAATGGTTCCTAAAAACAAATTTTGTGCAGTTATATAGATAAAGTTCTTGTGAAATAGGAGCACTGTACTAAGTGGTAAAAAATAAAGATCATAGAGAAAAATAGATAAAATTTATTCTGAATTGAAAATTTAATTTGAAATTTACATGCACTCATGGTTGCTGAATTTACAAATACACCTCCTAGCCCCAGAGTCTGTGTTCTATCTGGACTAATTTATCAATACACCTCCTAGCCCCAGAGTCTGTGTTCTATCTGGACTAATTTATCAATACACCTCCTAGCCCCAGAGTCTGTGTTCTATCTGGACTAATTTATCAATACACCTCCTAGCCCCAGAGTCTGTGTTCTATCTGGACTAATTTATCAATACACCTCCTAGCCCCAGAGTCTGTGTTCTATCTGGACTAATTTATCAATATACCTCCTAGCCCTGTGTTCTATCTGGACTAATTTATCAATATACCTCCTAGCCCCAGAGTCTGTGTTCTATCTGGACTAATTTATCAATACACCTCCTAGCCCCAGAGTCTGTGTTCTATCTGGACTAATTTATCAATACACCTCCTAGCCCCAGAGTCTGTGTTCTATCTGGACTAATTTATCAATATACCTCCTAGCCCCAGAGTCTGTGTTCTATCTGGACTAATTTATCAATACACCTCCTAGCCCCAGAGTCTATGTTCTATCTGGACTAATTTATCAATACACCTCCTAGCCCCAGAGTCTCTGTTCTATCTGGACTAATTTATCAATACACCTCCTAGCCCCAGAGTCTGTGTTCTATCTGGACTAATTTATCAATACACCTCCTAGCCCTAGAGTCTGTGTTCTATCTGGACTAATTTATCAATACACCTCCTAGCCCCAGAGTCTGTGTTCTATCTGGACTAATTTATCAAATACACCTCCTAGCCCCAGAGTCTGTGTTCTATCTGGACTAATTTATCAATACACCTCCTAGCCCCAGAGTCTGTGTTCTATCTGGACTAATTTATCAATACACCTCCTAGCCCCAGAGTCTGTGATCTATCTGGACTAATTTATCAATACACCTCCTAGCCCCAGAGTCTGTGTTCTATCTGGACTAATTTATCAATACACCTCCTAGCCCCAGAGTCTGTGTTCTATCTGGACTAATTTATCAATACACCTCCTAGCCCCAGAGTCTGTGTTCTATCTGGACTAATTTATCAATATCCCAGCAGCTGACCTAGCCCCAGAATCTGTGATCTATCTGGACTAATTTATCAATACACCTCCTAGCCCCAGAGTCTATGTTCTATCTGGACTAATTCATCAAATACACCTCCTAGCCCCAGAGTCTGTGTTCTATCTGGACTAATTTATCAATACACCTCCTAGCCCCAGAGTCTGTTCTATCTGGACTAATTTATCAATACACCTCCTAGCCCCAGAGTCTGTGTTCTATCTGGACTAATTTATCAAATACACCTCCTAGCCCCAGAGTCTGTGTTCTATCTGGACTAATTTATCAATACACCTCCTAGCCCCAGAGTCTGTGTTCTATCTGGACTAATTTATCAAATACACCTCCTAGCCCCAGAGTCTGTGTTCTATCTGGACTAATTTATCAATACACCTCCTAGCCCCAGAGTCTGTGTTCTATCTGGACTAATTTATCAAATACACCTCCTAGCCCCAGAGTCTGTGTTCTATCTGGACTAATTTATCAATACACCTCCTAGCCCCAGAGTCTGTGTTCTATCTGGACTAATTTATCAAATACACCTCCTAGCCCCAGAGTCTGTGTTCTATCTGGACTAATTTATCAACGAGAGTTTTCCCTCAGCAGCTGACAAGATCAGTCTCTGTTACTGCCTTAGAGCCTATACAACAGACACAAGAAAAAGAAGGATAAAACAACTTATACAGGGCTATGAGAAGAAGACAGTGAAAAGAATCGTGATGCTGCACCACTAAATAAACATAATTTAAAAATGTGTTGTAAAATTTTGCAGGTAAACTTAAAAAATTATATTGTAGTTACCTGCAATTTCTGTATATACTTTAGTACACATGTATTTGGAATATTAACAACATAAAATTAACCTATTTACACATTTGAAAGGGGTGCTACATGTAGGTTAAAAGGTACTAAATTTATAATCATTTTTCTAGGAGATTAAGCCAACTAAAGGTATAACAACATCACAGTTCCATCAGCTGATTGGCAGAAGGTTAGATGAAGTACAGACAGTAGGAAAAGAGCTCTTCATGTACTTTGGAGACATATGTCTAAGGTTTGATTCCTTATGTTGTAAAAGTGCTTTTCAAGCTTAGGCCATAATAAAAGTAAAATGTGCTTACGGTTTTCATTCCCTAAAAGTAAAAATTAAAGGATTTGAAAGTACTTGGTGTAGGTTGGGATTAAACTAAAAATGAAAGCCCCAATCCAGAACATATGCTTTCACTCAGTCCTGTTCTACCATTAAATTTGCCAATAAACACAGTGGGGGTTTTTTTCAGCCTTATATTACATATTTTCAAAAAGTTGAATCCATGAACTTAGAAACCCATAAGGATAATGGTTTTTCCACAAACCAAGACAAGACAAAGAATTGTGTATTAAAGCTAAAAATCCCTTCAAACATATACAAAAAGAAAAAGCCACACTTTAAGAGCTGTTGTTCATCTCTATTTTACAGTGAGGCCTTCAATAAGTAATAACTGCATTAATGAACATTTTTACATCTTGTACATATATCATATATATACATCCTTGAGATATACATTTGTAATGGCATGAAGATTTTTTTAATTATTTGTACTTTTCTTCATAAATTACAAACACGTATTCATTCAACAAACATTTAAATTTCAACGACATTCACATTTTATTCAACATTTTTAGTTTAATCCCAACCTACACCAAGTACTTTCAAATTTTACTTCCATGCATGTATACTTTCACTTTCTATTTGTACTCACCATGGTTACATTGTGACGTAATTTATGCATTCGATTTTGTACTTCAGGCACAATTTTCTGTATTGTTTTTATTCTGATGACCGTGCCCTAGGCACCGAAACATGTAGATCAATAAATTTTCTGCAGCAGTCCCTAAAGTGTTGTTGTTACAAGACTTTCTAAATTTTATTATACCCCACGCAACGAAGTTGCGGAGGGTATAAAGTTTTTGACCCGTCCGTCTGTCTGTCCGTCCGTCAGTCCTGTTTCTTGTCATCGCAACTCCTCTCAAACTACACAACAGAATTTCATGAATAAAATTGAGAATGGAAATGGGGAATGTGTCAAAGAGACAACAACAGAAGGTCACCAATAGGTCTTCAATGCAGCAAGAAAATCCCGCACCCGGAGGCGTCCTTAAGGTGGCCCCTAAACAAATATATATACTAGTTCAGTGGTAATGGACGTCATACTAAACTCCAAATTATACACAAGAAACTAAAAGTAAAAATAATACAAGACTAACAAAGGCCAGAGGCTCCTGACTTGGGACAGGCGCAAAAATGCGGCGGGGTTAAACATGTTTATGAGATCTCAACCCTCCCCCTATACCTCTAGCCAATGTAGAAAAGTAAACGCATAACAATACGCACATTAAAAGTCAGTTAAAGAGAAGTCCGAGTCCGATGAAACCTTTTTAGATAATAAGGACATACTATGTAGTTGTGCATATCGACAGGAAATTACGATTCAGTTTTTTTCTAGGAGTTACGCCCCTTTGAACTTATTTGCTTCAATGTACTTCTGCAACAGTTTGTCATCGCAACTCCTCTGAAACCACACAACAGAATTTCATGAAACTTTGTAGATAATAAGGACATACTATGTAGATGTGCATATTGACAGGAAATTATGATTCAATTTTTATACGCCTGTCAATTTTTGACGGGACGTATTATGGTATACAAATGTCCGGTGTCCGTCTGTCAGTCTGTCTGTCCGGTGTAAACATGTCGCACCGTAACTTGAGAATGACTTATCCAAATTTCATGAAACTTAACATAGTTGTTTCTTATGATGGTCAAACGATCTGTATACTTTTTGGTGAAAATAAGATTAAAACTTTTTGAGTTACGGGACTTAGTAACTAAAAGTCTGTCTGTCCGTCTGTCTGTCCGGCGTAAACATGTCCCACCGTAACTTGAGAATGACTTAACAAATTTCATGAAACTTAACATAGTTGTTTCTTATGATGGTCAAACGATCTGTATACTTTTTGGTGAAAATAAGATTAAAACTTTTTGAGTTACGGGACTTAGTAACTAAAACAGGTGTGTGTTTTTTTCACATGTCGCACCGTATCTCAAAAACAATTTATGATTATTGCTTAAAACTTTACACACTTCTTAGTTATATTAATCTTAAGATCTGTATACTTTTTGGTGATGATTCAAAATTTCATTTTAGAGATATTGAGTATTTTGTTAAAAAAGGGGGAGGGGTTTTTCACATGTCGTGCCGTATCTCAAAAACAGTTTATGATTATTGCTTAAAACTTTACACACTTCTTAGTTATATTAACCTTAAGATCTGTATACTTTTTGGTGATGATTCAAAATTTTATTTTTGAGTTATTGAGTATTTTGTAAAAAAAAAAAGGGGGAGGGGTTTTCCACATGTCGTGCCGTATCTCAAAAACGATTTATGATTATTGCTTAAAATTTTACACACTTCTTAGTTATATTAATCTAAAGATCTGTATACTTTTTGGTTTTGATTCAAAATTTTATTTTAGGGATATTGAGTTTTTTGTAAAAAAAAAAAAAGAGGGTTTTCGCATGTCACGCCGTATGTCAGAAACTATTTATGCTTATTGCATAAAAATTCGCACACAAGACGACGGGCGTATCATGCGCTCATGGCGCAGCTGTTTATTTTTTCTTACACCTATTTTATTTCTCCAATGACAATGTGGGGACGTGGGGTATGTGAGCATGCTCACTAAGGTTCTTTAATTAATAAAGTTTAGCATGTTAAGTATGGCAGAAAATTATTTAGTCTCTCTCAGAGATTCAATTGCATTATTATCAACCGCATATGGTTGGAATGAATCTACATGCTCATTTGAAATACATACACATAAAAAGAAATTTAGAGAACATGTCATTGAGATAGCAACCCAACATCATACGTGAACCAAATAGACATTTACAGATCATCATATGACCTTCAACACAGAAAGAACACAAGTCCAAACAGATGAGTAAATTCAACTGAAAGGGCTCATATCTGATATCAACACAAATTAGAATCCTAGGTAGACTAATCAACTGAAGAGAGAGGAGTGGTTGGAATATTATTCAACCATATTTTATATTTATAATCTCATTATATTTTTGTTTGACTTGTGACTAGAGCTGTTGAAATTCAATGTAAGCATGCTGTTTAAGGTATTGGTGACACAGGCCAAAGTTATCTGTGTGTAAACAGTTATTAAATATTTTTGATTTGGTGAAGATTGCATGAAACATGAAATACAATCAAAACCCTTATACCATTGGCTTAATAGTTATATATTCCAAGCCTCGTCTTTATCTTTGAGAATTCAATAACATAGTGCAAGAGGTTAACATTATCAGGATCATATCCATGCCCATGATTAATTGTATATATTCTAAGATATTCAAGTTATCAAAATGATGTGTATGTGTACAACCATACTTGTCAAGAAAACTATCTTATTGAAAATTACATGTGCATTCCATATAAAATGTATAACATTTTCTGTTCTGAAAAAAAAAGTTCAGCTTCAATTATAGAAAAAGAAAGATGACTCAAATTCAAAATATTTCCTAAATGTTTTAGATTGCAATTCAATATTCGATTTTAAGTTCGGATTGTAAAATGAAAGCAGACTTTACCCTTCAGTGCTTACAAGCACTTTGATATTGAACTGATTATTATTATGTTAGTGCATTGAATCAATTTGTTTATTTCTCTTTCAGAGTGCACTTCCTAATGGCAGGGTCATTTCTTGTGAACAACAAAAAGTTAGATCATGATCATGGAGGAACTGCAGAAACGGCTTCTCTTGAAATACAACTCTCTGAAGACAAATTAAGTTTCTATAAATCTGGTGTTAACATCAGGTAAATTATTGACCCTAATGTTATTGTTGCAGGGTTACAGATAATTACAGTAAAACAAGTAAAATAAGTTCATTAGATTTTCATTTTGCTACAAGCAAGAATTACAGCCTCCATGTTTTATGATAAATTCTAAATGTATAACTCTGCTAGCTGACTTGTTCTTGTTCTCACATGAAGCATAACTTATACAAAACCATCTTATAGACAAGACTTAAAGATATAGATCTACCAAAAATCCTTTAATTTCAATGTTCTATATATTGATAATATTTTTATGCCCCCGTCGTAGGCAACAGAGGCATTAAGTGTTAGACTTGACTTTCCGTCTGTCCCTTTTTTGTTTCCACACTCTAATTTAGGTTGCCTAATGCAAATTTTATTCTACTCGTACACAAAACTAAGAACCACAACACACAGAACACAAAACTAAGAACCACAACACACAGAACACAAAACTAAGAACCACAACACACAGACAAGAGTTGGGTAGTGAGTTGCCTTCTGTTTTAGAGTTATGCCCCTTTTTAACTTAGAACACATTCTTCTTTTATTTCTTTAAAAAATTCTTTGAATATGGAGTACTTACATCTCATATTGTATAGCAACAAGATGGTGTGCTTTATGTAACACATCTTTTTACCTGAAATTGATGCTGATAGACAACTATGGCAAACAGGATGACTGCAGTTTTCAAATATTCAACTTCCTATTCTTGAGTAGAAATTTACCATTTGGCCTGGTCTACAGCTTACTGTATCAATGGATGGATTTCCCTGAACAATTTAAGGAATAGAAAATGTCTCTGACCACCCATATATACAGGCCATAATCTTGCCAGCGAATTGACGATATAAGTCGCCAAGGAATTTTGAAAATCACTAAAACTCGCCGGCTGACTGACTTCATGGCGAAGTCAAATCGCTATCAAAATCGGTAAAAGGGAGACAACTTGAATTTTACAAGTTTCACAGGTAACAAAAATGGCAGCGACAAGGAAAATCGAAGTTTTCGAAGTGACCCAGGACTAATACTTTCAATGTTTAAATGAAATAAATACAACGGCGACTTTGAGTATCCATAGATTTAACATTCAAAACCATTGAAACGAGAAACAGAGTGTCTGTTTGAGTAATCACTCAGCTGATTTGTTTTCTTTTTATTTATTACGAGACGATTAATTTTACTATTCGGTAGGTCAAGGGTGGGAATGAACGGAAGATTTTTTACATTCTTTGATCAAAAATTGAAATATAAAAGGTAGAAAGACAGCTAATGGATAAGTTGACTGCAAACGTACAACAAATGGCCAGCTTGTGACCAATTTGTTAATTAGGGCTCATAAATTGGGGAGATATCTTTTATAACAAAATGATAAAAATTAGCTCTTTATCGACTTATTAAAATCTGATTGCTAAATATTTTCATTTATATATAGGCTTGCAATCTTTCACAAGATTCTCAACTTACAGCTGACATGATGTCCTGGACAGTCAATATTTTAAAAAAATTATGACATGTGATGATAAACATTAAACTGCCCAGTCATTAAAAAGTCATCACATAAACTGGGAGCCATATTTTTCTGGACTTATTGAAGCAGATGCACATGGGATTAATGCATGATAATATTACTAGGCAAGCAACAAACTTAATTTCAAGTTGACAGCACAAAGGTTGAATGAATAAATAACAACTACATTGTCTAAACCTTTTATTAAGAATTTTCAATTCATACATTTTATACAACATCATATAAAACACTGCAAGTATATTTATTATTGCATAAATAAAACAATTTTCCCTTAATGATGTACATGAAAACACTATGCAAACGAAACGGTAATGGAATTTCACTTCTCCATGAAATTGATCACTTCTTCCAACTCTCTCATGGAAGGAGAAGTCACTTCTCCCTCTCAAAAATCCTAGATAAGGCCCTGAATATATATTTTATAACCCGAACTTTCTTAAAAAAATGTTGATTTTTATAAAGAACCCTGGCTGAAAAGGTAAAAATGGTCAATTTTGCAGAAAACATTATGACCCCTCTGCTCCCCCAGCAAAAATGTAGAAAAACAAAAGAAAAGTAATATTACACAAATATGTTTTTTTCTCTAAAATTAGAGTCAAGACAAAAATATTTTGAATTCCCTATAAGATTGAAATTCTTATTTTTAAGCGAGATTACTGAACAAAATTTAAACTGATGTTACCTACCGTAGAAAGGCTTGTATAGTTCGCACTGGTACATAGTCCGCACCCCCTTCTCCACACGAAATTTTAGGTAAAAAAACTTTTTGTAACTGTTAGAAAAGGTCAAATGAAACTCCGGTAATTTCAAAACCTGTGCGGTCGTTTGCGATATTTTCTTGGAAAAACCTGTTTTCCATCATCAAACAGAAGCTGAAACTACTTGTAAATGATTCTAGAACGCTTCATGATTGTTAAAATAAGTTTAATTCACTTAAAAAACAATTTAGAAACTTGTGTATGTTTAAACAGGAAGTTTAAAAAGCACGTGTAAAAGAAGAAATTAACCGGTGAGAGTCGAAATCCGTACATAACAGATATCACTATAATACAACTTTGAAAGTAAAACAGTTCCATCCTTTTGTAAAACAGTATTTAATATATCTATCACATTAATGTTTGAAGGGTCTTAAGCTAATACAAACCATATTAGTCAGTATGGAACACCAAAACGGAACGAACAATAACCGATTACGTTTTGTAGTTTACAAATTCTAAGCTGGTTTACGGTTGTCTTTTTCACTATGTTTGTATCGTTTCAATCAATAAGATACCAGTTTATTTCAACCAATGCTTTGAAAAGAAACGAGAAATTTGTAATGAAAGGTTTAGTTTTTATATTTATCAGTATTAATTTGATATTGAATAGAAATAACTTATTAATATGGATGAGTTAAAATTATTAGTTTGAAAAATGATAAGAGCGCCTCTACAATATCAATAACAAAGATGGCGGAACGTAAACAAACCATCTCGCCCATGAAATTGAAATTTTCTCTTATTTCTTGCTTATTGTACTCTATAGTCCGCACCCGTCTGGAAGGTCCAATTTTGGAGAATAAAACCGCGGACTATACAAGCCTTTCTACGGTATTAGATTTATAATGTTTTTTTTTTCATTTCCAGATCTTCCCAGGTGTGTCAAGAAAGATATGAGAAGTTTCATGACCTTGATATTTGTTCCTCAGTGTTCAACCAGAAAAGAGCTGCTGCTATGGTGATGGAACAAACAGACAGAATGGTCTGTGATGTGTTACTTGATCAAGATATTTTACCTGGAGTTGGAAACATTATTAAAAATGAGGTAAGAGCATGAAGAAGTACATATTTGAATTTTCCTGTGGCCACTGTTAACAATCATTGGTATTGTGGAGTTGTTTCACTGCTTCTTTATAAAAACAATTCTTTTTTTATATTGTTTCCGTTTGAGACTTCCAAGGGTAATATAAAAATCACCATCACAAGGGTTTGATATTTTTATAAACAGTAGACAATCAGACCAAGTGGCACAATGACACAACTACATTATCATCCTTTGATCGTGTTGATTTTCAATGTCCCTAGTGTGGACTGACAGAGGACATTTTAGTGCATTAATAGGATATTTTAGCAGGAAAAAATTGACGTTTTAGATCCTTAGTATAACCCAATTTAGCGCATGATTTTTAATCCATTTTATTGAAAAGTGAAATTATCAATCAGTTCTAGCCCATATACATAGAATCTTCCATTACATAGTATTCGGTTAGATAATCTGCTAATTCCACACATATCTTATCTTCTGCCACAATGGACATGAACTCTTGTACAAAACAATTTAATACATCTTGATCATCTAGAAATGCTATGCTGAATAAAGTGTAGATGAAAACTTAATAATCCAGCATAATCACTGTTCATAGTTTTAGCATGGTCTATATTCTACCAGCAGGTAAGTTGTAGCTAAAATGGGCTATAGAAAATACAAGTAAACAGATTAATCCTGTGCTAAAATGGGCCATAATGTCAGTGCTAAAATGTCCCATTGTAGTTCAAAATTTTTCACAAAAATGTCCTGCTCCTGTGTGGACACTATTACTTGAAAAAAAAAAACATACACCTTCCCAATGTATTCATGTTTTATGCCTCAAATAGCAAGTAGGGGATGAAATTACACTGTAAAAAACTTTGGGTCATGAATTTTAAGATGAAATAGGGATTTGGGTCAGTTAAAAAGGTAAAATATATGTTTGCCTAAAGATGTCAAACTGAATTCATGACCCCTTCAACATTAAATTTTCAATATTTTGAGTTAGAGCTTATGAAGTTTTCTATAATTTTGATAACACTTGTCCCAAAAGTAGAACACCACACTGTAAATTATATAATCGAGAAAGTGCAGGTGCGATTTTTTTAATTTGCATTTATTGTTCAAAAGAAATGTACTACAAATTTATTGTGTTATTGGGCCAAGTATGAAGCTTATTTGGTGGAATACATTAAACAAGTAACATATGTGGCATCTACAACATACATGTATATAAGCAACAAAGACATATACATATACAAGTACTATTAAAAAATTTCAATGCAAAATAAATGATAAAAAATTTGCCATTATTATCATGAATGTTATGCATACAAAAACTTTGGTGAAACTAATTTTGTGACTACTTTTAGGGTATTCTAAAGTATTAACTAAATAAGGATTTTTAAAAAGTGTAAAGTGACCATAATTCAGAAATCTAGTATTTATCATTTGCTAAAGGGAAATAACTACAGCAGTTTGAGAAATTTCATCTAGTAATTACTAGATTTTAGTATTAGACTTTGATACTTTTCTGTTTATATATACATTTATAGATATGTTTCACTAATTTTCAGGCATTGTTTGACAGTGGAATAAAACCAGACTCTAAGGTAGTTATATTAAGGACATGCAGATAGCTACTGTGAATTCGTTTATTTTGGTTGGGAACAATTTTAGTTGATTGAGGAAATGTTCTTTTTTGCATGTTATTTTTTGGTTTTGTAAAAATCTGCATACAGACAGACCTGTAGGGAATGGGTATTTAGTTGAACTCAAAAGTTGAGGTTCATATATACACACATATAAAATCAATGAAAATTAAAACCACACAAATAAGAATAAATACACACTCCTCAGTATATATAACCTTTGATAAAAAAGATAAAAGATGAGACAAACAGTTAACAACTTTTAAAATAGTTTGAGAAACTAATCATTGCTAATTGAAAATACTTCAAAGTAGAATATATAAATTTGGTGATTTGTTCTGAATAACAGCTTGTTTTCATACTTAGATCATAGATATCTATTAAGGACAACAATGCCATTTTGCATACTTTGAAAAGTTTGATTTTGTGATAGTTTATTTTGTTAAGAGTTGAGCAGGGTGATGCAGTTATAGGGAAGGCCAATAAGATTAATAATAGTTTATATGGACAAATAGTCTAAACATGAGAATACAAAAAGTTACAAATTGAATGTTTTAAAGTGCATAGGCTTTTCTAAGGATTTAAATGAAATTCAACTCAATAGCTTTTAGTTTTCACCTATATTACATGTACCTGAAAAAAAGTTGGTTGAGTAGGAAACTGACATTTGTCGTTTTCAGAGTTATCTTGTATTTACTTGAGGACAATAATTTGAATATTTTACATGAATGGAAAGAACATATCACTTTTTTTCAGATAAATGAGTTGAAAGAAGAACATGTACTGCATTTAGTGAAGATGACCAGAGATTTCTCTATGATATTCTATAAGGTAATAGATTTATAGAGATAACAACAAATCCCCTGTCAAAAAAAGAGAGGCAGAAGATAAAAGGGAACAATCAAAAATATCAATCATGTGGGAGAAAACAAATACCATGTGCAAAGTAAATAACAACAAAAATATTAGTCATGTGGGAGAAAACAAATACCATGTGCAAAGTAAATAACAACAAAAAGACAAATAACAGTCAACGAACCACTTGTACTACACAGAAAATTTAAAGGCTGAGCATCAGGTGTAACATCAATAATTTGATCCTGGCCTGAAAGATCATACCAGAAAGTAGTACATATTTAAAACAAAATAGTTCCTACGCATGGGTGTAATTTTCAAAATATGAAGAATGTTTTGGTAATTTTGGTATCAAATAAAAGCTGAGTGACTGGTGATAATTGCAGAACACTTTTGGACTTATAATTTTGAATAATAAAAAAATTGTATGAAATTTAAACAGGAGGGTAAATTTTGCCTGTTTCTCAGATCTGAAGTACATGTACCTGTATTGGTATTTCCTAAGTTCCAGGTACCAGTACTCTCTTCTATGCAATTAAAAGTATGATGATTTATTCAGTACAAAACACCATAAGGTGTTGCTTTGTCAAACAATGACTGTCCCTTTTTTGAACTTTAGACAAAAGAGCTTTGACTGAAATTGAGGAATTTAATATAGAAAGCAATAGGGGATGAATTAGTGGTGTTCCTCCATCACAAACTCAACAGAAAACCAGGGGAGGGGAGAGGTTCTCCCAAAGGGTAAGCAAATCCTCCAACACCCTTTGTGTAGCTAATGGCAAGGTCAAAATTTGGTGACCAGTCTCATTCAGTTATGTCATAATCAAGGAAAAGAGGACAGGATTGTGGCTATGATGTTGAACTTTGTGAAATTCTGTCCCAAAGCCTTACATGTGAAACTATTTCTAAAACTAATATATTTAATAAATAGTGAAATGGACCACTGTAAATGTGCATATTTTGGTGGGTTTATACTTTCAATAATTCAATGCAATAACATAGCATGATGGGGTTAAATTACCTTGGCATCAATATTGTTGGGTTGGTCTTTTGGTTTGGGGTATATTTCCCTATGATATTGGAACTGTTGAGTAGATCTATGGTCATCTATAGTGAAGTGTCAGTAAATATATTTTTTTTACGTTTTATGTCAACACCATAGTCATGATAGTTGTAAAAAGTAAAATTATTACTGCTGCTATAACATTCTTCAGTCAGAAATATCCACTTCTACACAGGCAAATTTTGTTCACCTGAAATTAACGTGAAATTAACGTGAATTTCACGTGAAAAAATTCACGTGAATTTCACGTTAATCGAGCTTATACGCGTAATTCACGTGAAATATTTCACGTTAAACTCACGTGAATTTCACGTGAAATACTGATTCACGTGAATTTCACGTGAAATTTTCATGTGAAATTC
Organism: Mytilus coruscus; assembly: GCA_017311375.1. NCBI lineage: Eukaryota > Metazoa > Mollusca > Bivalvia > Mytilida > Mytilidae > Mytilus > Mytilus coruscus. The sequence goes on from CM029597.1 coordinate 46,672,325, forward strand.
ACGTAAATTGAGCCTTCACGTGAATTTTTTCATGTGAAATTCACGTGAATTTTTCACGTGAAATTAACATGAATCGAGTTTTTTTTTTTTAAATTAAAGTGAATTCGCCTCAATCACACAAATTTGAGCTAATTTATGCAAGTCAATTCTAATCTAATACAGATTCTGTTTTGATATGTATAAGCATGAAAAATATTCTTCTTATTCTTGACCATGTGTTCATACTTCCATTCTATTTTATTTTCTTTGTATCCAAAATTTGTTGGTCTTAAACAAAGAAGGCAAGAAAATGCATCACAGGTTATGAATAATATCCAGGGCACCTTAGTTCACTCCTAGAACTTTTTAGGTTGTGTTCGAGTCTCAATCCTTTTTGTAAATGATTTATGGACTGTGGTCATTTATAGAAGATGTTTGCACTGATGTATATTTTATTTGAGTTGATTTTTATTATGTATGTACAAGTCATATTGTGTGGTCATCAGTTTTGACACAACCCAATCACATTATGAAAATACCTACTTGCAAAGATGCCAATTCTTTTAAGAAGGTTTTGAAGAAAAAATAGTTCACCTCGCCACATATTCATGTACCGTTTAAAGCCAGAAACCTTTTCAGTGGTTGTCCAAAATTTCATCTTAATTAAAAAAAAAATATTCAAAGAATTTGGTGTTGATGGCTATTCTTGATTCATATTGTAATTGTTTATAATTCATATTGTAATTGTTTATAGCCTCTGGTCAATTAAATAGATCATGGCATATCTTTTAGACACGTCTCTTGTTGAGGACTGTATGTTAGCACCTAAATGCTTTTCAGGTGTTTTTGTTGTTGTATTGCTGTCTGATTGATGTATACTTCATTTCTCATTGTACTAATAAACTAAACTCTTCTCATATATTTTATGATGGTATGATACTAAACCCCTAACGGGAGGGATTGTGCCTGATATTCATATGATGAAGACATAATCTTTCAATCAGTTTAATTGAGGTCTGGAGCTGGCATGTCAGTTAACTGCTAGTAGTCTGTTGTTATTTATGTATTATTGTCATTTTGTTTATTTTCTTTTGTTACATTTTCTGACATCGGACTCGGACTTCTCTTTAACTGACTTTTAATGTGCGTATTGTTATCGTTTACTTTTCTACATTGGCTAGAGGTATAGGGGAGGTTGAGATCTCATAAACATGTTTAACCCGCCGCATTTTTGCGCCTGTCCCAAGTCAGGAGCCTCTGGCCTTTGTTAGTCTTGTATTATTTTTACTTTTAGTTTCTTGTGTATAATTTGGAGTTTAGTATGACGTCCATTATCACTGAACTAGTATATATATTTGTTTAGGGCCAGCTTAAGGACGCCTCGGTGCGGGAATTTCTCGCTGCATTGAAGACCTATTGGTGACCTTCTGTTGTTGTCTGTTCTGTGGTCGGGTTGTTGTCTCTTTGACACATTCCCCATTTCCATTCTCAATTTTAAAATAGAAAGTTCTGTGAAATATAGATGATATACAGATGTATCAAATTGAAAGTCTGTCTGTAATTTACAACTATTTACTTTTTGTTTCATATATGCAAAAATAGTTTTTTTCTCATTTTAACACTGATCTTAAGATTTAGGCAAAATGTTGACAAAAACAACAGGCATATACCATTAAAGGATCTCAAAGTTTGGCTGCGCAATAACCTAAAAATTCTTGTTATTTCATTTTTTTTTTTATATAAAATTCATTTTAAAACATGCATTTTCATTTTTTTACTGTAACTTGTATGTTGACACAATAATTTGAATTCGAATTGTATTATATTCTGAAAGTACTTGTTGTTGAAAAAATCAACACAATAGTTAATTCCAGGTGGTTTACACTTCTTGAATACACCACTACTATGACTACATGTCTGTTAATAATGTTGTAAGAGTCCTCTTCTGCATATAATTGCTATTTGTACCCAAGGATTCCTTCATACATTTGCACTTATCCTCCTAAGATGTTGCTCCAATGATAAAATCCTGTAATGCATACTTAGCAATCATACTCTTGGAATACTTCCTATACAGTTCCTGTAATATAATACATTCAGCATGTTTGTTTCTGTACGTGTAGTCAAGTAAAAAAGATAACATCAATTTAATCTCCAATGATTTACCAAACTTATAATTAGGAGATAACTGTATTTTATTTTAGCTCTGACATGATCAATTAGTGATTTATCTACAATGTAGTAAAACCCAGTAAAACCGGGTTTTCACAGTATTTCCACTGGGCTAGGCAATACTGCAAAACCCAGGTTTTGCCAACCCTGTTTCAGGACATTTTTAGCTCGCTATGCTGTATCAGTTTTTCTCAATGTTGAAAACTGTACATGATCATTTATAGTTGGCAATATTCAGTCATTTGGACTCTGGTGGATAGTTGTCTCATTGGCAATCATACCACATCACATTTTTATAATAAATTACTTATGAAAACAAACTCTATTCATGTATGTGTACTACACATTACCTGTGTATATAAGTATACTTAGTGCCTATAGAAACACAATTCATTTTCAAGCCCCCTTCTTACATGTCTTAGACCCATTTAAATTACAATACTAACATAGTATGTTTATGGCTCTATGCATTCTAGAACATCTGGTTACCTTATACTTTTCCAGTCAAGAAATTTGTGATAAGCTTCCATAGGGGTATAAATCAAAACTCCAAATGCTCTGAAAATTGATAATCTAGCAGACTGTACATTTTTTAATTACCTCAGCAATGGAGGTGTGGAAGTTCATAATGGTTCAAATTTGCCATGTTAACATTACAAATTATTAAAGCTGTACCTCCAAAACTGTAGGGAGATGGCCAGACAAACAAAGTATCCTAATATGGACGGACAGGGTAAATTGATATTATCCCCCCCACTCGACTGTTGCTGGGGCATAATTACATGTACTGTAGCATGTGTAAGGGGACTAGAATTGTGTTTTTATTGGCACTCAGTATAAATTTCATGTAAAATAGATATAACAAGAGACAAGTAGACACGCTGAAATGTCTTGCCTGCTTTACTATTCATGATAAATTTTATGTTGATTGTCCTAAATATGCTAAAGATGTAATTTTACTATTTAAGTATCATATAAACTTAACATAACCAATGATCCATGAAAAAAATTCTGTCTATAAGCAAATAATGTCAAGGTCAGAAAAACTAAGCCAGACAGACATTTTTTTTTTTGAATTTACATTGTATCATAGGTCAAACTTATTTGTTCAGTGTATGTTCAATGGTGTTAATATGTCCTTTGATTGAGTTAAGCTATTTCAGTTGATATTTTATAGTGTGTCTTTCTATGTTGTGATGTTACGCTATTGTTTCAGAAAAAGGGTGAAGGTTTGGTACCATTAAAACGTTTAAACCTGCTGCATTTGTTTGCACCTGTCCTAAGTCAGGAATCTGATGTTCAGTAGTTGTCGCTTGTTGATGTGGTTCATAAGTGTTTCTCGTTTCTCGTTTTTATATACATTAGACCGTTGGTTTTCCCGTTTGAATGGTTTTACACTAGTAATTTTTGGGGCCCTTTATAGCTTACTGTTCGGTGTGAGCCTAGGCTCCGTGTTGAAGACTGTACTTTGACCTATAATGGTTTACTTTTATAAATTTTGACTTGGATGGAGAGTTGTCTCATTGGCACTCATACCACATCTTCTTATATCTATGTGCACCTTACAACCATTGCTTACACCAAATATAGCTGATCTCTTAATTGATTATAGCTTGCATAGTATACAACAAACAGACCAAAATATGAAACTTAATATTGACCAATGAACCATGAATATCAGGTCATGGTAAGATTAACCCTGCCCAGACAGACATTTTTTTACATAAATTAGGCCGTTAGTTTTCTCGTTTGAATTGTTTTACATTGTCATTTGAGCCTTTTATAGCTGACTATGCGGTATGGGCTTTGCTCATTGTTGAAGGCCGTCGGTGACCTATAGTTGTTAATTTCTGTGTTATTTTGGTCTCTTGTGGAGAGTTGTCTCATTGACAATCATACCACATCTTCTTTTTTATATGTACACCATGCATACAATCAGTTGCAGACAAGACAAAAAATTAAATGGCCGAATTCATGATATCAGTAATTGTTTAATCTTGGTCAAGCCATTTTGATAATTTTCTCAAACTACAAGCATAACACATGGGAATATTAATATGAAATAAGAATTGAAATCCAGAATATAAAATTCTATTCTCATCAATTTATATGGACTGAAAAGGGGTAAATAAATGTAACTACATGCCTATTCCATACATGTATATACAAATGTAGCAGATTAACTTTTCCTTGATCTGTTGATTGATAGTGTTTTTTTATTTTGTCACTTTGTATGGACTCCTTTTTAAATTTGCACAGGCATGACAGGATTCAGCATTTTTGTTATACCATTTTGACTACAAATACTGTAACAAATACATACCAGTTACATGTACTGTAGCTATAGGGTCTCATCTACATGTATATCTAATCAAGTCATTCATTTGATTGTATAACTTCACTTCCACTTACATCTGGGGAGGAACAAATGTGTAATTCTGAAAATTTAAATTCCAGTGATTATTATAAATATAAGACCTGAACCTGATGAACTGTTTTCCAAATAAAAAAAAAATGGCAATACATTGTACAACTGAAAATTCATTTAGATATATGTCAAATTCACACAAACAACAGTTGTAAAAAATATTCACCAAGAGAGAAAACAATTACTTTTTCTTTTAATAACCAATAAGTGAACATCACTAGCAAAATGACTAGTACTACATTGTAGTTTTCTAGATTGAACTGTTGTGCATTTGTCATGTTTGTCAGGATCTTTAACAGCTGACTAAGCAGTATTGTTAGGTTCATTGTTGAAGGACAAGGTCATAATAGAAGTGGCCTAAAAGAGCTTACATTCCCTTTATTTTGACTGTGGCTCATCATGATAGTTTTCTTATTGGCAATCCTACCACATCTCCTTATTTTTAAAATTACTAAAAATTTTCAATCTGCAACAATTAAATTCTATTTATATACACAGCTACTTTTGCATAGGTACTATTTCTGTACCAAAAATATGTAGTACTGAAATCTACTTTTAATATTCAGTACTATTTTGTTACTTTAGAATTATTGTAATATTTAGGTACCTGTATTTAACAGTACTTGATTTGTACTTGAAATTTAAGTACAATAGTTTTTATTCATGTTATTACACCGTTATATTTTCAGCATTTTGAAAGTTTGTCTATTTTAAATCTCTTTTAAAGTTATGATTTTCAAATATGGAATATTGTGATCACTGTGGGTATTATTTCTGTACCAAATTTTAGTACAAAACAAGTACTGTAAAATACAGGTACCTAAATATTACAATAATTTTAAAGTAAAGAAAAGTACTAAATATTACAGAAAAGTAAATGTCCACTATTGATTACAGGTAAACTGATTTTAGTACAGAAATAGTACATTTTGTACCTATTCAAAGTAGCAGTGTACATGTACATTATATATGTACATATATATATTGATTAAAGGTAAACTGATCATCACTATGAAGCAATGTTCAAAACACTCTGCCATTATCAGAAATCAAATTTATTTTAACTCCAATGACAATGTATACATGTATGTGCAAAACACTCAAAACTTTTTTTTAAGTAAATGTACCACAATCTGACAGAAATCATACATATACACAATCATGATCAGTGAGGCATAAAATTAAGGTCAAAAAGATATACTTTTTGTTGGATGCTGCATCATAATTATTACAAGTTAAATGAATGCAAGTCATTGAGTACATGTAGTTACTATAGCTAGTACATAATATTTGAACTTAAAATAAAGGATAATCTGATTATTATCAGTCTCTGATCAGAAATGAAGCCACACAACAGTGAAATATAAGTCTCAGAGATGCACATATACAATCATTGTATATACATGTATGATTAAGATTAATACTTAGCATTGGCTGTCAACGTACATTTTTTTCTACATGTAAAAATGGACTGTCAGACATGGAGTCATTGGACACTACATGTAGGTTACTTCATTCCAGTATCAGTCATTATCAATAGTCAACTCCTCTGCCCATACGTATACCTTGTAAAACTGCTGAAAGAGAGAAAACAGTATTTAGCATGTGGAGTAGTGGACGCAATACTATGTCTATTCAAAGAGTTTTGCAAACAGTTTGCTTATAATATTATACACAAATTTCTTTCTATTTATATTAAACTTGGAATTATCCCTTTCCTCCATAATGACGCCTTTGATGCCAGTCCACCCCTTTACTCCATAATGACGCCTTTTGATGCCTGTGTAGTGCCTCAGTTGAAACGATTTGCATATGAAAAAAATCTGTATCAGACTTAAAAAATTTGTATCTTATATAGAAAGGATATTCATGCGAATATCTTACTGGAATTTCATTGATGAAATATTCGTTTTCACAATGCATTAATACTTTAAACCTGATGATTTTTTTTTATTGAAAAAATCCTATGCGAATCAGGTGTTTAAAAAAATCTTTCCATGGAGTAAAGGCCTTAGGGTTATACTATCAAATATCAACTAGGGGCTCTCACAGGGTTGGCAAAGTATTACCGGTGGGCAATACTCCCAGAAACGGGTAATACTGGGCAATATGATTTTTTGAGCTTATTTCAACACAAAATAGTAAAGACTTGTTGTAGTTTCATAGTATTATAGCTAAATATATACATTTTATACAGATAACCATTGAGAGTCATTTCTAGATTGAAATTTCAATTTCATTCTCTTCTCCACTAATTCTATGTAGGCAGAATACAAGATTTGCACATTTTAGGATACCTTCCAAGCATTGTTTCAATAATCATGATAATCCAAACTTTGAAAAAAATGCATTTTATTGCAGTGTTTGAGAAATAAATTTAAATTGCTATGCAATTATATAGCTAAATAACACCCTACAGGGTCATGTCATTAACCCTATAGAAATGAAAAGGCTGATTATTGTTATATAAACATATGTGTTCTAATCTGAATAATTACTTATTAATTAGTGATGTACATATAAATTATGTAAAAGTAATTTTCTTACATGTATATTTAAATTGTTAATTCTTAATATTAGTTATATATATTTGAATTCTTTGGCTTTATGTTTACAGTTTGACCAATCTAGACAGAAGGGTGATTCAATAGATTTTTAGGAGAATTATTGAGAAAGGCTTTTTCCATAAATATTTGTCTAATGTGTCTTTATGTACACTTGTCTCAGAGTTGCTAGAATAATACTTTCTCAAATGCATACACTTGTTTTATAAGACTCTGAAACAAGAAAACTTATTTATAAATCAAAATATGTTTATTAATATCTTAAATGTATTGCATTTGTGTTTGATCACTGGATTCTCTTTAAAATTCAGGCCAATATTTTATATTACCCAGAATTACCCAGTAAAACCCGGGTTTTCCCAGTATTTCCCACTGGGCTGGGCAATACTCATAAAACCAGGTTTTGCCAACCCTGGGCTTTCAAGAGCCTGTGTTGCTCAAATGTATTCACTGTTGTTTTGAAAATCATAATTAGTAGTATTAGATACCCTTTTAATGATTGAGGCAAAGTTTGATTAAATTTTGCCCAGTAGTTTAAACTGAAAGCAAGTCATCCCATTGTAGTCTTACAATAGTAACTGAAGACCCTTGTCATTATTAAATTAGTTTTCAAGTTGTGACCATTTGAAATTAATTTTATACAATTTTCCTTAGACTTCTATAATAAACCCTTTGATCTTTCCTTTTTGGTATGGAACCTTGAGGCTCAATTTCATAGAGTTCCATAGAAAGGTACACTGTGTGAGATTTGCTCATTGTTGAAGGATGTACTGTGACCTGTAGTTTATGTTAACTTCTATGTCATTTAATCTTGGGTGAAGGAAATTATATCATATTTTCATATAATTATATATTAGTTCAGGTGTATGAACATATACAAATGATGTACAATGTGTATTATTCCAGACTTTAATGTTTAGAAACCATAGGTTCCTTGTTTTTGGCCCATAATTATTAAAAGGTTTAGTCTGTTACCCCAAAAATTAATCCAAACCTTCCTATTGAGGTATGGAACCTACTAAGTGGTACAATTTTGTAGAGACCCATTTTTATACACAATTTATTGCCATGAAACTTGAAAAATGCTTGTTTTGGACCATAATTCCTAAACAGTTTCTAAAATAAAATCATCTGAACTGAAACAAAATTTGAACTTGATATGCAACTTGTCATGGTAAAACTATACAATATGATAATTATCAGATCAATATCTTCATTGATCTTATAATGTTAATTGTCAGGAAACTAGAAAAATGCTTGTTTTGGCCCTAATTTCTAAACGTTTGGGGCAATTATCCCAAAATTCAATCCCAGCCTTCCTTTGTGTAGTGATAACACAATATCACACACCTATACCCCCTCCAAAAAAAAATTATCTTCAATTTTGACCCCATTTTAAAGAAAAAACCCTTTTACATCCAAAATAAAAATTTTACCAACATTTTTGTGTGATTTTTAACTTCAAAATTAAGAAGAAAAAACACACTTTGCATTTATACCCCCCATAAAAAAAAGAAAAACATTTTTTTGTAAAGAGCACACCAAAACCTTAATCCTGGGTTTTTTTATAAAACTCATTTTTTCCCCTAAGGGGAGTAGTATAGTACTTGTACTTTTTTATAAAAAAACGTTATTAAAAACACCCAAAAAAACAACAAAAAAATTCCAAAAAACAAAATAAAAAAGGTCGGGAGAACACACATGAAAAAATTCTGTTGGATTTTGGAGAAAAAAATTTTTTAGAACCCGAGAAATGGTAAAGATAGTAAAAAGCTATTTTGAGTTCCCATAATCCTAGGTAGCATTTTGTAAAATTTCATTCAATTCTGAGCTGACTTTTCAATGCTATATTTAGAAACGGTTATGCATAACCGGGAACTTTCTCAATCTGTAATTGTGTTTTAATATAGTATATGTGATATTGATTTTCTTATTCCATATAAGGAGTGATCATACATGATCAGTGGCTGGGACAACTTTGTATATATTCCGTATAAGGAGTGATTATTTCTCAATGCTATATTTAGAAACGGTTATGCATAACCGGGTAGTTTCTAATATGATTATTATTGTTTTCTAGGTCTTACTTTTTGTAAAAAGTCACTTTGCATCGTCTTTGTCATCAGTTTTTGTTTGTCGTCTAATACGAGGTAAATGTACACGAGCAGCATATTTGGCTGAAGTAAATATTCATGAGACAACTATCATGCGTAGCGTCGTTTTTAAAACTTAGTCATTTGTAATTCTTGTTCATAGAAAGAACCTGTTATTTCTTCGCCTTTTAAATCAATTATTTTATAAGTAAAAGGAATTGTATTTAAAACTTTTCAATTACAAATATTTCTTTAGTCCAACGAGTAGTATAACCCTTTTCAAATTTACCCTTTTTTTTGTTATTCTTACTCTATCTCCGACTTGAATTTAGGTTTTTAATTTTCTCTTCCTTTTCTGGATATAAATTTTATACACTGTTAATTCATTTTTAATTTACTTGCTTGAACAGGTGTCATTTTAATTGAAGAATGTACTGTATTATTATAATTTTAACTAATTTATCTAATATATCATAATATTTTAAAGTTTCATTAGCAGTAAAGTATTTATACATATGTTGTTTCATTGTTCCTATCCATCGTTCCACTACACTGGATTTTCTTCATTCTCAGTTGAATATAACTTTATGTTATTATCTTTTAACAATTCTTTTACTTGTCGATTATAAAATTCGGATCCTTTATCTGACCAAATATATATTGGTTTTCTTTCTTTAAATAATGTTTTAAATGCTTCACTCACTGCTACTCCTGTTTTATTTTTCAAAGGGCTTAACCAACCATATTTACTAAAACATCTATAACTGCTAATAAATATTTATAGTGTTTATTTTGTTTTGAATATGGTTGCATATCTATTAAATCAACTGCCCATGTTTGATCTATTGAATGAACATAAACACGTCTTTTAGGAAAGATTTTACAACTCTATGATGTAGTTCATTTGCTAATTTATTTGTTAGATTTGTTTTAGACATTTTGAAGTAACTAAAATGTTTTCTTAAAAATGGAGGCAAAAAGGATAAAATTTTATCCAAGCGAGGAGATTCATATAAACTTGTTTTGACAAAGAATATAAACATAAAGCAAGTATTTATGTATTTAATTATAAAATTAGTCTAAAGGATGAAAAACAAGAAACATTTACAAATGCTTTTGATCACATGGTAGACTATTCCATAAAAGATTACCCTAATGGAAGAATTAAAATAGTACCTATTCATGAAATCATAATTACTAAACATAAAAGCTGGCCTATAAGAACATATAATACAGTTAAAAAGTTATTCATGGATCAAATGGAAAGATTATTAAATAGTGCTGAAGAATTAAATTTAGAAGAAGTTATTTTGAAGTTACTATTATACCCAATAAAAGAGGAAAAGGTAAAGCTTTAAAATATTAGATGTCATAAATAAAAGAAGTATTATCAAAATAAAAATGATGATACAATATGTTTATCAAGGGCAATTGTAACTTCTTTAGCTTCAAATAAGTTATTAAAAGATTTTACAGATTCTCAATTAAAACATATCAATGAAAGTAGACCATTACAAAAAGATTAGCTGAAGATTTGCATGAACAATCAGGAGTAGAAATAAAGAAGAAGGAAATGATTTGGAAGATTTAAAAGCTTTTGAAAATTATCTTAATATTAGGATAATTGTTTTACATCAAATAGTACAGAATATATTGTATATGATGGTAATGAAAATATAATGAACAAATATATTTATATTATCATGATGAACACTTTGACACTATAACAAATATAACAGGATTTTAGCTAAACGTAGGTTTTGTAAAGTATGTTTAATTGGTTATACTGAACAACATACATGCAAAGATAATACAGTAACAACTATCAGAAAACAACATATTTGTGATAAATGTAACAAAACATATACAGGTAAAACCATAAATGTGGTGAAAAAATATGTTTAATATGTTACGAAAAATACACGGAAAGTAATGAAGAACACTTATGTTATATGAAACCATCAGTACCAAAACAAGTAAAAATAATAAATATATATATTTTGATTTTGAAGCAAATCAAGAAACAGGAATACATATAATGAATTTTTGTATAGCTTACGATTTAGAAAATATTTACTGTTTTAAAAATAACTATGTAAAAGTATTTAAATGTGATTTCAATATTGATGATTTAAACTTGTTAGAATTAGACATAGATGATTGTTTTAGTGATGTAGAAAAATTAAATATGAAACCCTATAGGAAATTCTGTAATAGACAACTTTTGTAAATATTTCATAAGAGACAAATTTAAAGACTACACTTTTATTTCACATTATGGAAAAGGTTATGATATGCAACCGATTTTAGGATACATTGTAAAAATAAAATTGAACATAACATAATTTCTTCTGGACTAAAATTAACAGCTATGTTTATTAAAGGAATAAATTTAAGATTCATAGATTCTATAAATTTTACATTATGTGGATTAGCTGCTTTCCCAAAACATTTGGATTTGTGGGTAACAAAGGTTATTTTCCACATTATTTTAATACAACAGAGAATCAAAAATATGAGGAATTTATCCTAATAAAGAATATTTTGGTTATAATACTATGACAATTAAAAATAAAGAATTATTTGATAAATGGTATAATAAAGTTAAAGAAAAGAATTTAAATTCTATAAAGAAATATTTTATTATTGTCTATTGGATGTTTTAATTCTTGCCAAAGGTTGTACCTTATATAGAAAATTATTTTAAATATAACCAATAATTGTATTGATCCATTTCAATATATTACAATTGCTCAATGTTGTACAAAAATATTTAAAACATTAATGTTGACAAATGAAACAATTGGAATTCACAAAAGATGACAATTAAAGAAGTACATTCACAAAATCAATACAATGGTTAGAGTATATTTCTTTAGAATATAATATAATGATTCAACATGCTAAAAAGGAGGTGAAAAGAAATTATTCATTAATAATAAATGTTATAAAGTCGATGGTTATTATTATGATAGAGAAAATAAAATGCGTAATGTTTATGAATTTTATGGATGTTATTGGCATGGATGTACAAAATGTTATAGTCCTGAAGAAATATGTAAAAAGATAGAAATAAAAAACTATGAAAGAGTTATATGACCAAACTAAAGAAAGACTTAAAACTATTGAAGATTATCTAAAACCAAATGTAAAAATTCATACAATATGGGAATGTGAGTTTGATCAACAAAAATATCCTGAAGTTGATCCACATTTAAAACCTATTGATAAAGAGATGCATTTTATGGAGGAAGAACAGAAACTATTCAATTATACAATAATCTTTCTGATTTAAAAGGTAGATATGTAGATTTTTGTTCTCTGTATCCATCAGTAAATAAATATTGTAAATATCCTATAGGACATCCTATTACATATACAGATATTTCTGTAGATGATTATATAAAAATAATTATTTCGAATAATGAAATGTAAAATATTACCACCTAAAGGATTGTATCACCCTGTTTTACCTTATAAACAATTAACTAGTGATAATACACATAAATTACTTTTTGGATTATGTAGAACATGTATGAATAAAATATCTTTTAAATGTAAACACATAGATGATCCTACTTTAAATAAACATGATAAAATACATGAAATAAAAAGATGTAAAGAATGTAAAATATTAAAATGAAAATGTATACATTCTGATGAGGAAAGAGTTATAGTAGGTACATGGTCTACAATAGAAATAGATAAAGCAATAGAAAAAGGTTATGAATTACAAAAATATATGAACTAGAACATTTTGAAAAACATCTACAGATATATTTAAACTTTATGTAGATACGTTTATGAAATATAAACAAGAAGCTTCAGGATGTAAATGTGATCCTAAATATTGTAAAATGATTGTAAAACGATAAAGAATGTAAAACAAAATACAATACATTATAGATAATACTGCTTATGATCTAGATATTGACAAAGTTAAGTACAATTCAGGATTAAGATTTATAGCTAAAATATGTTTAAATAATTTATGGGGACATTTTGGTATGAGAGATAATTTTACACAAAAGAATATTGTTTTACTTTAGAACATATAACTAAAATAGTATTTAATGAAAAATATAAAGATATAAGTACCATGATATTAGATGAAAATATTGTATTAACTGAATATAAAGAAAAGAAGAATATTCTAAACCTAATCCAAGTGTAAATGTTTATATAGCTTTATTTACAACAGCACATGCTAGATTAAAATTATACGAATTATTAGATATTCTACAAGAAAGAGTTTTATACATGGATACAGATTCTTGTATTTACAATGATGATGGTTCTGAAGCATGCAAAAAGTAGAAAATATGATGGGAAGTAAATTAGGTGATTTAACAGACGAAATTGTTTCAAAACACAATGCTAATCACATAAAACAATTTATATCTGCTGGTCCAAAAGATTATTCAATGAAACTAGATACAGAAAAACTAGTTAGCTGTTGTAAAGGTTTTAGATTAAATGCTGAAGTTGAAGAAAAGATTACATTAGATAAAAAATAAAAATAGTTACTGATGAAAATGAAAATATGAAACTGTTAAATATAATAATATAAAAATAGGAAAAGATCATCAACTTAAAACAGTTAAACAAGTTAAAGCTTATGATTATATGTTTGATAAAAGAATGGTATATTGTAAAATGAAAATTTAATTAGAAGTTTTCCTTATGGATATTAAAAATATATAATTTAAATTTTTATTTTAAAATGATTGAAGCTTATACCGAGAAAGATGATCCTGACGCTAAAGTTATATTAGGAAGAATAATGTTATCAGATTATCAGATATGTTGTTTAAGAGATGATGGAGAATGTCCTTTGACTCCAAAACAAATGGAAGTAATGGAAAAGTTTAAAGGTAAAAGTTATCTAAGTTTCCTCCTGGTTGGGATGCTTTCATTAGACCTGATAAAGTTTATGAATATGTTTTGAAAAACCATGTCCTAAAATTTAATTTATTTTGTTATTTCTTTATAACCCTCTTTAAAAACTTTAATCAAAGGAATAATATTTTTAGATTTAAATGTATCATTTTCTTCAAGGTAATCATCGCTTCGCCGCTTATTTTAACTTCCAAACAACAAAACCTGTTAAAACCATTCCACCAACAACAAATGCAATTTCTCTATTTTTTGATCTTCTGATGGTGTATAAAATCACTTAGTTTAGGTTTGGGTGATAATGGAGTTAATTGTTTACTTGTAATGTAATAGTATTGTTTCATTGCTTGGTCAACATCTTCAAAAGTATTTTCGGCATGATGTTCCTTTTGTAATTGTTCATTGATAAAATCTAATCTTTGTATTCTTCTTTTATTCCAATCTGCTTGTGCTTTTCTAATTTTTCTATAGCTTTATCATGTCTTATTTTCTCTTCATTTGCATTACTACCCATATGTGAAAATAAATAATTACTCCCGAAAATGCAAAAGCATTTGTTATTGCCCCACCAAGCATCATTGTTAAAGCACTTGCCATTTTATTAGAGCGACAAGCGATTCCCTAAAAACAAAATAAAATAAAAAAAGCGGTTCCTTTTATTACTTCATGATATCAGCAGGTATAATACCTTGCTTAATCAACATATCTTTTGTTGCCATTGCAAGTAATATATCAATGGATAACATAAAATATCATTCATGTTAAAATCTACTTTTGGTGCTGACCTTCTAAATACTTTTTACCTATTTCTGCATATCCAACTGTTAACAATGTTTCCACTCCAGCATGATATAACATATTTGCTATTTGTTTTCCGTCTTTTGTGTTGACATTTTATATACTAAATTTTAAATTCTCACTTTGCTCTTAATTAAATTCAAAAGGATCAATTTCTTTCTTTTGTTTTTCTGGTTTTGTTATTTCTTTAATCATTCTTTCTGGTTTCTTACTTTGGTTGTAAAAACAATCCCAATCCAACAATACTTATAGGAAAAAGTACAAATTTGTAATCAACTAGGAACTGGAGTGTTTCTTGACAGAAGGGATATGTTCGTTTGATTCATAATCTGTTTCTGTATCAGAATCTTTTGTTATTTGTTTGATTTTGAATTTTCTTTTTAATTTTTCCACTTCTTTTTTCTCAATTCTGCATTTCTTATTCTTACTTCTGCACCTTTCTTACCAGCAGCTACTCTTTTGGGTCTTTTGGTTTGGGTTTTTAAATACTTCTTTTTTTTTCTTCTTTGTTTTCTTTTTGTTCAGGATTTTCATTCATCATTTTTTATGTCATTATTTTCATCTTTTTTTCGGAAATCGAGCGAAGCGAGTGGTTCGATATGTCTTGCTGTTGTTAATATTGCAGTAAAAGGAGCAAGATACATTCCATATCTATAGTACAGTTCACAACATGTATTAGTTAAAGCATTATTGATAAAAGGATCTTCCTCTAAGTCTTGTATTAAAATTGGTGGATTAACAACTTTGAAAACTTTGATACACCCATGACATATAAATTTATAAAAGAGTTTCCTAATGTCTTGGTCATACTAGCTCCCAATCTTGCTTCATATTTACAGTATAGTTTGTTTATTTGCTCTGTTGTCATTTTATCAATATCTGACAGTTGTAATTCTTTACCCAGATATTGTTTACTACTCCCACCAGCAACAACGGATGATAATCTTTCGCGTTTTTTTCTTGAAGGAACCGTTCACTTCGCTCGCTTCATCATCAATATTTATGTTTTCCACAATTTGCTCGCTTAATAATTCTTCAGCATTCATTTTATACGTTTCAAAAACGGATATAATTTATTTTAATTTTACAAAACTAAATACAAAATAACCCACTAATGATAATACTGCAGTATTTGTTATAATTGTTAATATTTCTAATAGCATTGCTTTTTATTGCTTATATTTGTTAAATTACTTAAGAATTACTTAAGCATTACTTAAGCATTACTTAAGCATTACTTAAGCATTACTTGAGAATTGCTAAAAAAATCAATTAAGTAACCAATAATCAGTAGGTTGATCTGTCTTTAATATTAATTTACGATGTTTCTTTTTTTTAAGTTCTTCCTTTATTCTTTGTCTTTCTTCCAAAGTAGGAATAACATCATTTTCTCTTAGGCAATTATCAAAACTATCTCTATCTTTTGTGTAGAACATGCACAACCATTTTGTTTGTTCTCTTAAATCTTTTAAAACAGAGTTGTATCTCTGTGAAATGACCCACACTGATTGTTCCGCGTGTCTTCCTGAAAATGCAAGCTCGGACAGCATATCTTTTTCTTTGTTAGTTCTTTTGTTGCACTGCAGTCATCAATGATATATAATGTTGGATGACCAGCATATTTTTAAAGAACATTCTTAGTAGTTCTTGTAGCTTCTCTTCTTCATAAAGGGAACCGTTCGCTTCTCTCACTTCAACAATAGGATTAACAATTATTAGATTTTTGTTTTGGTTTCTAACATCACCAATCCATTCACGATTTTTGTATGCTTTGTTCCATTGAATGGTTGGACAAAGTATGACTATATATTTGAAAACTCCACTATATTCTCCTTCTAATAAATCAAGAACAAACTCTGTTTTTCCACATCCTGTTTGTCCACATATAATAGCACAATGGGGATATTTTGGTAATTCATAAAGGGAATCAGGTGTATCTCGCTCCGCTCGTTTGTTTCCATTTTTTAAGGGGAACCGCTAGTAATTAACTTCTTTAAATCTTCCATCTTCAAAATTAATTTGTGCATCTTGTATAACAAACAGATAAACATTTATTAATTTATTTGCTCCTGCTGTTTTAGTTATTTGGATAGTAATACCTTCAGAAGCATTTTCAATTCTTCTACCTGAACCGTGTAATGAGTTATCATCTGTTGAACGTAAATCTAACCATAATGCATAATTAGTTGTAAGATATTTTTCTAATGTTGTATAGGATAAATTTAAATCCTTTAAAACTTCTTCTGTTGTTTTATTTCTTTTTGAATTTAAAGCAAAGAATTTATTTATTTCATCCCATTGTTGATATGCTTTCATTCCTTGACTGTATAGTTGATTTGGAACACCTTCTATTGTCATTTCTACTTTTGTTATATTAGGATTATAATAAGTTTCAGTGCTTGTTCTCTCAGGATCTTCGAACAACATTAGAATTCCTTTCATACTTCTAGCTGGAACATTTAAATTTATATTCCACAATGTATCAGATTTGTTTTTGGTTATTTTTCTATGTCTTAGTATTCTATCGTACAAAATAACCATCTTACCATTAACTTGTTGTCTTATCTGTCTTGCTAATTCTGCATCAGTAACCATATCAAATTCTAAACAAATGTTTTTGATTGTATAACTTGCAGATGTATCTGTTGATTTAATAACATTGCTATAATTATTAAATGTAAGTTCATATTCAAGTCTATCACCAAGACCTGCTTGATAAAAGGCATATGAGTTTCTAATAGTTCAAAATCAAGTGGGATACAAAATCTTGCACCATATGCAGTTGCAATTGCTTCATCACCTATGTCTGATGATTTATCATCCGCACCAACTCTGTGTTTTAACATGTTTGTTTCACCAATTCCTTGGTATGCCATATTTAAACGTTCAGATGTAGATTTCCATAAATCAACATAACAATGATAAATATCACTATCATCAATTGACATAATTTCATTTCCACTTATACGAATTGTTGTTTTTAACTATTGTTCTTCCTATGTTTTGATATATAGTTGCATTGTCGTCTGTAGATGTGAGTTCTATTTCAAATGCCAATCTGGTTGTTCCAGGAACAATAACATCATTATTGCTTAGATTGGGGAATCTCACTAATAGCTGTTGATTTTGATCAATAGTTGAAGGATTATTTGTTATTGATACACTTTGACGAATACCTTTCACACCACGGGGTTCTCTTATTTTTCTGTAAGGATTTAATTTGTTTCCGTATGCTGACATTTTAAGGATTAAATTTGTTAAAAATAATTCAATTACCACTGATACTAGAGTATTGATACATAAAGGATTATTAGTCATACTAATAAAACTTATTCTATCTCCAGCCTTAACTTCAAAAGGTGTATAAAAGTTATTAAAACCGTGTGTAACACCCTTATCCAAACTCATTTTGTAACTAGTTGACTTATCATTAACCATCATCTTAATGGCTATAATATCTGTGCTTGTTCTTAAACTTACTAAACTAATACCCAATATTTGTCCTGGAAAGTTCATTACATAATAACCACCACCATAACCAAAATTAAACTTTTATTTCCATGTATTGGACCATCAATTCCAGCATATATACTTATTATTTTTCTGTCTGGTTTATTTTAATATTATCAACTATATTTTCAACATTTAAAACTCTGATGTTTAGGGCAGCGACACTCCGATGTAAATTTTTATCCTTAGTATCCATTGTTTGAAGCTCACTCTTCATATTTAATATTTCCTTTTTTATTTCCGATGTATCTACGTTTTTTTTTTTGACACCAAGTATGCTCATTTTATTAAATAAATTATATAACTTCTAAAACACAATTAATTGGTAAATGATTAATTATCTTGTTATTATTTTTGTCTCTAATTTCTAATTTCAATTCTGTTATATCACCATTTACTAAACACTTATATTCCGGATGCTCAAATCTTGCTGTTATAACTTCACCAAACTCTTTATTCTCGACTGGAATAACAACCAATAATGTACTTGGCTTACCATCAAGATAATTATGAGAAGTGCTAACTTGTTCCAAATAGATATACAATGATTTATGGATAGCAAAATCTACAAATTTTTTTCCAAAATGTAATTCATTAGGTTCGAATTTACGTTCATTATTAAATCCTAACATATTTTTCAAATCTTCATTTATCCTTAACTCAATAGGAGTGTTTAATGACGCAATACCATTTGTTTCATTTACGGATAATACAATATCTTTTTTTTTAAATTCATCCGCTATTTGTTGGAAACTATAATAACCATCTTTAATCCTATGAACTCTTTCTCCTGTTTGTCTTATAACTCCATCATAAACATTATACCAACCTACACTATATCTTATAGATTTTAAACCAATACGTTTATTTCCATCTCTGTTATCAATGTATTGTTCTAAGTTTATTGTATTATCAATATTTGAAATAGTATGAAACATTTTAATATAAAAAATGATAACAAAAGAATTTAAATATAATCCTAATGTTTCATATAATCCAGGTATTAAATATTCTGAAAAGATATAAATCTTGTCGATCAAATAATATTTGTAAATCAAAAGAAAACTTTAAAACAGCTTTCCCGATTTATTTCAAAATATCAAAACCCATCATTACACACCAACGAACCATGGAATACATGGATTCATTCTTCATTTGTTTGGTGGCAATGTCAGTTAAATTTTGCAGTTTGGTGTGCAAGTACAGGATGTGGTGTTTCTTATAATGATCATATACAAAACACTTCAAATCTTACTAAATCACTTTATACATTTCATTTATATTATTGCATTGCCAGAATTTTAAAAGAACTTAAATCACCTTTACCAACAGATTCTTCTTTCTGTTATTACAAAACCCATATGACAAAGCTGCATATCAAAAATTATGCAATGAATTTGATGTTTCTCCAAATACAGATTGGAGACAAAAGTAGAATCATCATCTAAAGGATTAGGAACTTTTCTGAATATTATAAACCAAGTGGTGAATACAGATATCATCATTCAGGGATGGTCCTTCTTTAATATTCATGATACAATTCGTCATACAAAAGATATAAGCATGGCTTGGACAACATTTATATTAGATAAATCAGAGGGTTTTACAAAAGCAGGTATTGAACGTATCAATGAAAGTATTAGAATGTTTGTATGGGCATTATTAGGGCACAATCTCAAACAAGGGTAGAAATATTAAAAGTAGGAACAGGATTTGATGCACAAAACAATTCTTAGCAAATGTACAAGATGTAATAAATAGTCCTATCGATTTACCCACCCAGATATCGAATTATGAAAATGTTTTAAAATATGCAAGAAGTAAAGTTGATTATGCTTATGGACTTGGTTTATATATGTCTCCCAGTGATATGGTATTACAAATTGACACCATTGTTGGTTATAACAACAAAATTGTAATTGCAACAGAAAATCAAACACTCGGTTTAAATGATGATTTAAATAATAAAATTTTGATTTTACCGGTCTCGATCCTGTCGATTTCCAACCAAATAAACCAAAACCGATTCAACAATCTCAATCAGAACCAAAAAATCAGAACCAGAACCAGTTCAAATAGAACCAACACAAAAAATGAATATGACGAACACGAAGATAATAAAAAGCAATAATATTTGGAAGTATTGTATTAGGTATTACAGCACTTATTATTTATAAAATTTATTAATTTATTTTTAAATATTCCTAGCAGCAGCATACAATAAACCAACAACCAAAACAAGAAAAGCCCATAAGTTGTTTGCAAACCAATTTACTACGTCTTTTGTTACAGACAATAACCAAGATACAATAGAACCTATAATACCTGGTAATGCAGCTGCTAATTTTCCTGCAAGAAAAGATAATAGTTTTCCAAGATTTTTAATTGTTTTTTATCCAGTCTTGTACACCACCTTTTGATGGTGGAGGAGGAGGAGGAGGAGAAGGAGAAGGAGAAAAGTAGTTCCACCAGTAAATGTTTCTACTATAACACCAATAATCATTCCAAAAGCAGTTAAAATACTAACTATTGTAATTCCTTGTTCTCTGAATAATGTTCTTATTCTTTCACCTAATGTTGTGTCTTCTTTTAATACTTTACGTATTGTCTCTTTAATTCTGTTTAATTGACTACGTAATTTTTCTTTATTAATATTAATTACTTCTAGTCTCACACTTCTCTCAGATTCCAACTCTCTTATTCGACTACTTATTCTATTTGTTTGAAATTCATCATTATCTTCTTTAGCTTGTTCTAATTTGGTATTTTCTTTTGCTAAGTCTTTTTGTTTCATTCAGTTTTGCTAATTCATTTGCAATCTCTTCTTTTACTGTTGTCATTGCATTGATTACACTATCCATTTCTCTTTTGTCATACCTGTTTGAGTTTCCATTTCTTTGTAAGTTGTCCTTCTTCTATAAAAGAAGTTTCTATTTCTTTTACATATGTTTCTGAATTACTTGCTGTTTCTAATAATTCTTGTACTTCTTGTTGTGTAGATATTTCTTGTAATGGAATTTCTATATTATTGAGTTCACAAATTGGTGCTTCATTTAACATTCTCTGAAACTCTGCTCTACTTTTTATTATTCTATCAGATATTTTATAATCGTCTACACCTAAAACATCTCTAATAAAATTAACACCGTATATTCTTTGAAGAGTGCTAAATTTATAAAATTTTAATACTCCTTTTGATAATATGTTAATGCAATTTCCTACCATATTCATCTTTTACATACAACATTGTTCTTCCATTAAAATCTTTTTCTTTTTTTTTTCTTCTTTGGTAAAAAATTTTGTAATTTTGTTTGAATATAATTCATTATTTTGTTATAAAATCTTTTATAATTTTTTGGTAATTTCTTTTCGCGAATTTTAGTGTCATTGTATGATAAATCTCTTAATACCTCAGTTTCCTTATTTATATTATTTTGAAACTCTTCATCATCTTGAAAAGACGTTTCTTCTTCTTCTTCATCATAATCATTATTTTTAAACTCAGGATTATCAAACTCATCCATTTATTTAATTAAAAATTGATTCATAGTTTGGTGGATTTCCGTTATCAACTAAAATTCGTATAACGATTTTATTAAAGAAAATCAAAGATTTTCCATTTTTTTTTTTAATTCGTTTTTTACTCTATTTTCTGTTTCCTCAATTAGTTTTTTCTTTCATCATCTGGTAAACTTTTAAAATTACTTTTTTTTTATTTTTTCATCTCATTAAATTTTTCTAATTCATCTAAAATAAGTTTAAATTCATCTGCACTTATCTGTCCGTCAGTTAAAGATTTTGATATTAAATCTTTTATGCTGTTTAACTTGCATTCTGCCATTGTTTTAATTTCATAATGTTTTTTGATTTTGTTGTCAACTTTCTTCTAATTAATTTAACTAGACCTCCTAAACTTCCACATACAACAGCTGCAATTTGTATGGGAAGAAAGATAGGAAAAGCAATTCCTATACCAGCTAAAACAACAGATGTTGAAATTAAACTTGTATCAACACCATCAGTAACATTAACTCCGCGTTTATATTTTTGTATAGTGATTTTCGTTTATCTCTCTCATTTATTAATGTTTTTCTATTTCTGTTATTTTTGTAGTCTATAATTTTGTCCATCTTCTATAGGTAATTCTGGATATAATGGTATATCCATTGATAAATCAGGAGCTGTAGGTTGTTTCATTTTAAAAGTAAAATTGATTTTTTTTTCTCCAAAATCCAACAGAATTTTTTCGGTGTGTTCTCCGACCTTTTTTATTTTTGTTTTTTGAAATTTTTTGTTGTTTTTTTTGGGTGTTTTAATAACGTTTTTTTATAAAAAGTACAAGTACTATACTACTCCCTTAGGGAAAAAATGAGTTTTATAAAAACCCAGGATTAAGGTTTTGGTGTGCTCTTTACAAAAAATGTTTTTTTTTTTTTATGGGGTATAAATGCAAAGTGTGTTTTTTCTTCTTAATTTTGAAGTTAAAATCACACAAAATGTTAGTAAAATTTTATTTTGGATGTAAAAGGGTTTTTTTCTTTAAAATGGGGTCAAAATTGAAGATAATTTTTTTTTTGGAGGGGTATAGGTGTGTGATATTGTGTGTGATACATTGCATTACATTTTAGAGATCCATACACTGAAACACAAGTTATTGTCTGAAACTAGAAAATTGCTTGTTTTTGCCCCTTTTGGCCCCTAATTCCTGAACCTTTGGGGCAATTACCCCAAACTCAATCCCAGCCTTCCTTTGTGATATGGAACCTTGTAGTACAATTTCAGAAAGATCCATACACTGACTAACACACAAGTTATTGTCTGAAACTAGAAAATTCTTATTTTGACCCCTTTTGGGCCCGTAATTCCTAAACTGTTAGAACCATAACCCCCAAAATCAGTCTCAACCTTCCTTTTGTGGTTTCAAACCTTGTGTTTAAATTTCATAGATATCCATTAACTTAAACTAAAGTTATTATCCGGAAACCAAGTGTCTTTGGATCGATGCTGACGACGACGTCGTGATACCAATATCGACCACATTTTTTGCTGTCGTATAAAACTGATTATTTGCGTGAATTTTTCTAAGTCCAAGGACTACATGTATATACATGTAGCTCTGCAAAAATAAAACATCTGAAGTTTTTTTTTCTGAACAGAATATATATTGAACTTGATCTGTAAACTTGTCATAATCTATATATAACATGTATAAGGGTGAGGGTTGGGATTCCCTAACATGTTTAACCCGCCACATTCTGTATGATGTGCGGTCCCAATTCAGGAGCCTGTAATTCAGTGGTTGTCTTTTGTTGCTTTGTAACATATTTGTTTTCGTTCATTTTTGTACATTAATGAGGGTGGTAAAGGGTTATTTTGGTGCAACGTGTTTTGCCATTTTTATTTCACGTGCAGCCGTGAAAAGGGTTCGTTATTCACCGTGTTTCGTGAAATCGGTAAAAAGATCAACATGCAAAATTTTTTAAATTGTTTGTTCATCGTGAAATGGCAATTTTATTTCGCGTTCTTTCGTGCAGATACCCCCTTTACGCCCCTGATTAATTAGGCCATTAGTTTTCTTGTTCGAATGTTTTACATTTGTGATTTTGGGGCTTTTATAGCTGAGTATGTGGGCTTTGCTCATTGTTGAAGGCTGTGTCATTTTGGTCTGTTGTGGAGAGATGTCTCATTGGCAATCAATTACACATCTTCTTTTTTTTATATTGTATCATCTTGTTGTCGTTATTGATTCATGCCATTTGCGAGTTCAAGACTTATGGGAACATTTCCCTCCCCTAGTTGGAAATCCCTTGGCCCTTGTGGTTGTTTTCTGTAATCTAAATATGTTTGAATAAAAAAAACCTACACAATTGTTTTCCTTCTGATATGACGTTAAATCTAATGTCAAAGTGAGGTACAGCCACCTGTATAAGAGTGTACACCAGATCAGTGTTCTCCCCAGGATTTTTTTAAGGCGCAAAATTCAAGGGCGCGTGACACTTTTTTAGAGTGAACGTTTGTGATCTGAAGCAATAAGTCATAAATCATGACATGCCATATGAATTATAATGCTTTGTGTTATGTGTTTAATAATGCAGATAGAGTATTAATGAATTACAAGAATATATATATGAAATAAATTGATTTTAAACACAAAAGTTATTTATATTCAGTCAATTAAAGAAGTCAAAATATAAATATTCATCTCTACTCTCTGCTCCTTCTAGGGATATTGTTTCAAGATAGTGTTATTTTGTTGGACAGTCTGTTCCTCAACTTTGTCTTTATCCTCTTCAGGGTTAAAAATTAAACCCCCACTCACAATAACTTTTGCTTATACCCCCTTTAACATTTCTAAGCCATGAGATTAGGTATTTGAGCTGGCTTTCAGTTACTGCTAGCAAGTCTGGAAATTTGTCAGTGATTGTCTTGTGTCATGTAATACACGTTTCAGTATGTGATAACTGCAAGTGTTTTGTTATCTATATAACTTAGAGTTAGTCATAGATAAGATACATGTAATACAATGTACTATGTAGTATCGGTTTGATTCATACACAAATAAAAAAAAAGTGACAAATTTATACTGTATACATTACATGTAAGACTCAGTCAGAATTTATCATATCCATCTCCTTTTTCATAAAGAATTTTCAATCTGCCATTAAAGTAAAGTAATCTTTATTTACAGTCAGGTTGCATATATTTCATAAAAAAAATTCTGTAGCGGGTTATCGAGCACTGGTCAGGAGTCTAATAACAAGGAACAAGAGCTCTTAAGAGCTCTTTAACCGACTGATATTAATAAACAAAACATACATGTGTCTGGGAAGTTCAACACTAAAAGAATTCAATATGAGAAACTAAATGCTTTTGAAAAGATTTAAGTATCAATCTGAAGGACTCTGAACATTGCAGTCAGGACGGATTGGTGAATTCAATTGATTGAATGAATGAAAATAATGCAGGTAATCAACTAATAAGTTAGTAGTATAACTTTAGTTTAAAACACATTAACCTTATCTATTTTGATGAAGTAAAGTAAACAAACACTGAAACAGTTAATATTTTCATAGATAATTTCTTCTTGTTAAAATTTTTATTTATTTTTATTATATTTCAAATCGATAGCTTAAGACCCCATGACTTCGTGAATAATAGAAGGCAAGCTAAGTAACTGTTTACAAATAATAAAATATCTTATAATTCAACTGGAATTAGAAATTAGATGCGTACGGACCTATGGGGCGAACGTGTATAATTTGGGAGCGAACGGACACGATACAAAAGTCGAAGATGAAAACCATTCTCATTCAGTCATTGCAGATTTCTGTTTATTCCTGCACTATTAAATCATTTGTTTGAGTTACCTGTAGTATATCCTCAGTATTCATAGCTCCTTGGTATTGTTTGTCTTGTTAAATTAACTGAAACAAATACTGTTGTTGTTGACAGTTGACAATCGGCTGTCGGCGTCCTTCTCTTCAAAACGCGTCATAATCTGTATCTTTCAAGCGTTTTAACAAACCGACTCGGACGAGAGATTCACGGATATTGTTCTGATGTTCAAAGTATTTCTCCATGTGAAAATAGGTACCTGCTAGTTCCCCATTCTTAAGTTACTATACAAATTTTGGAACATATAACAAATTATTTATATATATATCTCTATACATGTTTAACTTTAATTCAATGAGAAATAAACCAGCCTTGTCTAATTGGCAATCATTTACCACACATGCACTTATTAAAGCTTTCAAATAATATTTTACTGTCAATCAATAATTTAACATACATAAAATTGAGAATGGAAATGGAGAACATGTCAATGAGACAACAACCCGACCATAGAGCAGACAACAGCCGACTAATGCATCTGGGACACTATGTATATTAACAGACATTAAATTTATTTATTATCAATAAAGTTTAAAATATAATTAAAAATATTTGAAAAGCTTACAGCTTTTTTAAGTTTGGTGTAAATTTCCTGGTTTTAAGAATGTAACTTTTTTAATAACAAAGTGTAAATGTAACCATTCATTTTTCTGAATAAAACATTAATCTAAGAATACAGGGACATTGTTTTGTAATTTTAAAATGTGTCCCAGTGCAACAACTGACCATGCAATCTTTCAATTTCAATGATTATAAAAAAAAATTGCTTCTTGTAAAGATCTCATGTTATAAAAAGCAAAACAATAAATTGTAATATTCATGCAACTAAGTGTTAAACCTGGAATAACTAGTTCAATTTAACTATTAACATTTCCTGTCATTATCTACTGTTATGGACAGAATGCAACTTTTATTAACTTTGGAACTATTTAAACATGTTGATATAAAACATTTTTTAAAGTATATTCTGTTTTGAAACTCAAAATTAAGTTTAAGAAAGAGAAAAGAAATGCAGTTCATTTTAAACATTTTAAAGAAATACTTTTATGTTTGAAATCAGAAGCAGATTTTAGGAGGAAAAAAAGGGGGTATTTCACCACATTCCCACCTTTTGGAGACTTTACAAGTCTTCTCACTCTTTTCACGATGCTGGACCCATGTCTGCCAATTATTGCAACTTTGCCCTTTTTCTGTAACTATTTTCCATCATTGATTGAAAAAAACCCATAATAATGGGGACACTCAAAATTTTACATTAACCTTTTCCAGAGTTAAGGACAATCCTAAATAAACTACTTAAAATTTACCTTATATTTAATACCCAAAATTATCACACTAAATAAAGATAAAGCTTTTACATGTTTAAGTTAAAATTTTCCCATTGATTGACAAACCGGACAACTCATCAACTCATAAGGAAAATTGAGAAATCTTTTACATTATAAAAACAGTATGGAATATTTTTAAAGTATACAAACAAATAAATTGCTATCCAGTCAATACACATATAAACCCTGATATTATGATATTTATTTCTTCCTTATTTAGGGTGAGGGATCAAGTTATTAACATTCACCACTTTTATAATGCACGTTGAATCAAACATTTTGATATTTGTGAAAGCATAGCAGTTTTATATTGCACTTTCAATATACTTAAAAATTGATAAACATTCAAATTTACATTTATTGACTAACTATAGTATATATAAAATTCTTTTCTGTAAATATACTTACTTGTTTTTATTCATATGTCCTAATGTTAAACTTATGCGATTCAAATTGCTCACAATTTTTCTTGACTTATAAGTTTGAGGAAAAGTTTTATGCACAGTAAAAAGGAGATAACTCATGTTTGGAAGTAAATGATATATATATATTATCCTTTCTTTTCTTTGCAATTATGGGAAGTAAAGAATCTATTACAGTAACAGTAATCTATTTCATAAGTTGGGGTTACCTCCACATTTTTAAAAGTATAAAAGTGAAGAAGACATAAGATGTGTGAAAGTAATTAAATTTACAAATTAATAATTATAGAAATATTACTAGTAAATCAATTAGTCCATCACTATAATATATGCATCTATGAATTTGAAATTCAAATAAGAGTTACACATGTATACAAAATTCCATTTTCATGAGTCTACTAGAGATAAATATAAACAGTGATAAAAAAATATAATTCAAGACCCAACATATTTTTGTAGTTGCATCTAATCCACTATCAAGGGAGATAATTCATGCTTAAAAAAAGGATAAATATCAACCATTTACATTGGTTCTATGTCCTTCTTTTATGTACATCTTGAGACACAAAGAATAACAGCTTTGAAATGATTCAATTTTGCAAAATTGATATGAATAATAGTATGTGTAAAATTCAGGTGAATTTGTTTTCATATTGCAAAATTTAACTCAATAAATTAAATTTCTCTTATGAACTCATGGTTTAATTCAGATAAAATGAAAATAAATTTCACAGGAGTTTTGATTCATGTTAATTTCATGTGAAATTGTTCACGTGAATTTAACGTGAAATTTTTCACGTGAATTTAACATGAATATTTTCACGTGAATTTAACGTGAAATATTCACGTGAATTTCACGTGAAAATAGAATTTTTTAAATTAAATTGAGATTCCCAGGGAATATATGATACATATAATACAAGGTATGAGATGTTGACAAAATTTTTGATTTTCAGTTAATTTTTTATAACTTAGACACCATTTATATTTTATCACGTGAAATTTTTTACGTGAAATTCATGTGAAATAATTTCACGTGAAAATTTAATGTGAATTTCACGTGAAATTAACGTGAAAAGTTAACGTGAATTTCACGTGAAATCACTTCACGTGAAATTAACGTGAAATTCATGTGAAATTCACGTGAAATGAGATTCACGTGAAATTCACGTGAGCAAAATTTGGCTGTGTAATGTATTCATGATTATCAAAGAAACTTGTATGATATTGTTGGTAGGCTTAATGCAAAAATATATTTTACTGAAAATTTGATGATTTCTATGAATTTCTGTTATAATTTACTAGTGTAGGAGTACTGGTACAAATTTGAGGAAGTTTATGAAGATCTACAATAAAGGAAAATGTGCACAGTGTGATGGTAAAGTGGTGATATGTAGACTTGGTGAAGATAATGACAGAATGACATACTTCTGTGGACAATGTCAGGATAACAACCTTAAACAAAAACAAACCAGGTAAAGGTCAACACCTATTCGCTAAAAAGACTAATGTTGCAATACACCTTTATGTTAATATTGACAAGATTATACATGAGACATATAAGGCAACAAATTAAGCTTCTTCATGATCAAGAAAAGTGGATTTTTTTAATCTTAATGGAGTTAGTCTCATTGATGTTTTGTTCATATATTAGTAATTGAATTAAGCAACAATTTTGAATAAGTCAATGGACTAGGATATAAGAGATGTAAAGCAATTTTTGTAAAAACAATGCTGCCTGCTAGAAACAAAATGTTTGTTATATTTTCAGCTCACCTGACTTTTCTCATCACTTTCCTTCCATCGTCTGTTAACCTTTAATTTTTACAAAATCTCCTCTGAAACTACTGGTCCAAATTTGACATAACTTGGCCACAATCATTCTTTGGGTATCTAGTAAAATGTGTTTGATGACCCTGTCTGTCAACCAACATGGCTCACATGGCTAAGATAAAACATTGGGGTAAAAGCTAGTTTTGTCTTTTATCTTCAAAAAAAGAGAAAATCTGACTGGTGCAGAAATGTTCAAAATGTTAATCTCCCTACTGTCCATTTATATCAAAACAATCATACAACTTTTAGGACATTGCTTTTAAATGACAGTTTTTCTATTTTTTTTTCATTTTTGCCTATTATCTTGAAAACTATAATGGATAGAGAGAAACTTTTAATAGCAAAAATGATCAGTGAAACAAGATCTACAAATAAATCTATGGACTGAAATTGTCAGGCAACTATTTATTGGATTATGCCCTTTAATAATGATTTTCACCAATTTTTGGCGTTTTTGCCTTGTATTTTAAAAACTGTAAAAAATAGTTAGACATTTTAAAAAATCAAAAATGATCAGCAAGACAACATCTTCAAAATGTTGAGGTGACTGAAATAGTCAGTCGACTCCTTACTATTATCTAGAAACTATAAACGATAGATAGACACTTTAAGTTGCAAAAATTATGAACTACATAGTTACAATCATAAACAAAGGAAGATAACTCCAACTCAAATTTTAATTTGCATATCTAATAACAATTAAATGCTTTATTTTAAATTAACAAAATTGCAAAATGAAAGCAATCTTTACGCTTCAGTGCTCACAAGCACTTGATAAATGTCACTTTCTAGAAGGAATTTTATTGTGTGGCCTAGGTAAAAAATTTCTGTAATACCAAAATCTAAAACTTTGATCATTAGTTATCCCAAGAAACCGTGTTATTAACAAACAACTATTTTCTTGTTGAGTTATATATGTTGAGTATACACTGTGTTATTAAGATTGCAACAACAACACCAGAAAAGTATGTTTAGATCACTTTAAAATTAACGAAAGATAGGGACAGTATTTTAGTGTGGATCAAATAAAAAAGAAATATGAAAACTTCAAGATTCATTTCTTTAAAGAATTTTTTGTCGAACAGTCTAAATCTGTCAGGACTTATCAAGACTTTTGTTTCAACAACTATAACTTAAAAAAGCTAGTGTCTCACAAATATCCAAAGGCAAATATAAAATGATTTGGTGAATAACATTATTTTGAGAAGACAATTATGTTCCATTTATGTTGTAGAACATTACCAACAAAGAATAGCTTACTAGGATGGGTACAGACAGGCAAGCTGCAGCAGACGACACAAGGAGAGGAAGCAACTGATTGGGCATGCTCAGTTTGTACCCTTGTAAATAGAGCAACAGCAGTCACATGTGATGCATGTTTGACAAAAAGGGAGAGTAATCAAACCCCAGATGTGATGGAACAAAGCAGTAAGTTAATGTATCAGGGGGGACAAAAAAAACAAAGATTTAGAAAAAAATCAACTTTTCGTCATTGGTTTGCACAGTACTTAAGTACAGAAGGTTGCAGGTTCAATCCCGACCGGATTAAACCACAAACTTTAAAATTGGTATTTGCTGCTTTTCCGCTAAGCATGGGGCATAAAGGTGTTAGAGCAAAGACAGGTCGGCTCGTAGTCCGAATAATGTGTCGATATGGATGACATGTCTTTCTGCAGACTATTACCTTGTGAACTAGCATGTTAAAAATCTGGCTCAGTGTATTAGTCTAGTACAAAGTAGGGTTCATACTCATATAACATTAACCTGTTCCTGAGTATGCATTGAATTTGCCACTGGACATTAAACAGCTATCCATCCATCATACTATACTAAATCTGTTTGAAAATTACCCACTTTGTTTCCAGTTTTAGTATTTTAGAACAGGAAACATTCTCAGGTGAACTGACTTGTTTCTTTTCAATGCAAACCTGAAGGAAGGATAAAGTTTTGATATAGATGAGCTGTGAAGAATGTTCCTTCTGTAACCACATATGTTTCAATCTCATGTTCACCATTAATGTATTATGCATCTAAGGCTTAAATTAAAATATTGTTTGTTTGCAGTTTACCGACCGACCTTCGAAAATTCGCCCGACTGTGAACATTTTATTGTTTTTAGTTTGAAGAAATTATTTTTAATACTTCTATTCACTCGATCCGGAATTTCGGGTCGTTTCCGGAATTGATTTAAAGTCTAGGTCAATTACACATTTGAAGTTCGGTTTTTCTTCCCTTCCTGAGCGTACATCGGACCCTTTAATGGTAAAGGACATGGAGATTGTTTACAGGTATCCACGAAGTCATGGAGGAGTACTTTATTCTGTCGTCTTCTGTCAATTTAAAGTCAAATAATACACAGAAAAGTTTCATAGTAAACTGTTATACTGATTCAGGCAGAATTGCACATGGAATGATGTCTTTGATGATATCATTGACGATGATGCAGCCGATATTTATAAAACCGACACGATAACCGTTTCTGTCTCAAACAAATCGGATAAAGAATCTTTTGAGACTGACTTTATGGAACAATTACCAGTGGTTCAACAATTCGATAGCAGCCTGAAGTAGGCCATATTTTCTTTGTTGTGAAGACGACAAAGATGAAACCACTCCTCCGTGACTTCATGGATACCTGAAAACATGCCTGTACGGTGGAAGGGCGCATTTGAAATGTAAAATCAATAAGAAGTCACACAAACTACACAAAGATGTAGAGAAAATGAATGGTTGGCTTGAGAAATAAATATATTTTCTCTGTATCAAATATATCTATGATTGCAATGAGTACAAATACAAATATTTTATTGGCACAAACTCAATTACAATAATTGGCAACGGCCCATACAACTAGTTTACAAATAGTAATGATGCAGCAATTAAACAATACTACATAGCATATTAATAGGCACATTTCCAACAATGAAATTTACACTTATATATATATTAATCTACATAGGTTAATGTAGAATAGGCTACTGACATACATACATTGTATGTTTTGCTTCATAATGTTCATATTACTCATTTGTTAGGACATTTTTCCTTAATTCAAATGATTGATTAATAAAAGATGATATTAATCTAAGTGTTTTTCTACACTTGCTATTAAGAAGTAGTTTGATATATTTATCCTCAGTTTTGGATTGTTTGTCATAATTTTTAAAATTGGACAATTTTGATATAAGTACATTTCTTTGTGATTCATATTTTGTACAGTGCAAGATAAAAAGTTTTTCGTCTTCTATATTATTATTATGACATAATTTGCACAACCTTTCTTCTCTGCTAACTCGCAGTTACCTGCCTCTTTCAATTTCAAGATTGTGTGCACTTAGCCTAAGTTTTGCCAAAGGTGCCCTATCTTTCAACATATTCAATTGATCAACATAGTGTGCACGTTTATTTGAAAAACAATAATGTCGAAAAAATGATAATTTTGATGATTCCGTAATATATGAATTCTGTTCCTGTTAAATTTGGTCATGAATTCGTTGTTTTATTTGAGCAAGCATAGGTTTAATAGGTACATGAAAAGATGTTAAATACGAAAAGCCCAGATTTTGGATACATTTCTTCATATACTTGTCCATAGGTTGTTTTCTCGTTTTAATAAAAATGTCATGAGCTAAGATCTTGTTAGTATGCTCCTCTAGGATAAGGAGGGCTGCCCCACTCATCGCAATTATTCTCTCTCTTACAATATTAAATATACCCAAACTGTGTGGCCTGTGAGAATTGAATTGAAACCTGTCCTTAGGAGCTATGCTGCCAATTTTTTTATGCAGTCAAAACATTTCAGTACAGACCATTTACTCTTAATGGGGTGCTATGGATTTCACCCCAAAGCTAGTCTTAAGATTTTTGTTTGTTTTAATTAAAGCCTGGCATCAACATATCTTTCAAAATATAACCTTTATAACAGTAAGATGTCTAATAATTTTTTTTTTTAAGTTGTCCTTTTTTTTCAATTGAGGAAGATTCAATGGTTGATTTTTTTTAACATACTCCTATACATTGTCTTTGAATCTTTAATACATGTATCTACATTTTTTCTGATGTAAATACTCTACTCATGAAAACATTCTAGTAAAGATGCATAAATGTCAGTGAATATGTTTCTTTACAACAATTCTTGTCATTCCTTGTGTATAAGTGTTCCAGTATTTCATAATACCATATTTTTATGTCATAAATTGTATAATGACACTATGGTAAGTTTCAGTTTTGGTTAAAAAGGTTTTTACCTGAAAATGCCTGTCAATTTCATGTTGGTTTTCAGTGTTTGTTGTTTTAAAATGTGAAACTTGGTTTGTGTAACTGCTTGTTTAAACTTTATTTTAGCTGATGAAATAAAACATTTTTCCTACCAACCAACCCTGCAGTCTGAAGGTACAGTCGGAAAACTGCAAACAAACATATTTTTAAGGTTGGCCTAAAGGGTGAAAACTTGTGTCAGTAGTGTGATCATTGACTGTTATTATCACTTGTTTTTATTTTGATTTCAGGTAAAGCTGCTTCGACTTTGTCAAATGGAACAAAAGATAATCCTATAAACTTAACTGCTAATTCTCAAAAGAGAAAATCATCAGATCCTGTTACTTCAAGTAACTTAAAGAGACCAAAAATAGACAAAGTTGTCAAAAATGATGAAAAACGAGATATTGTTGTCAATAAAATTCCCCTTTGTCCTGGACATAAACAAAAGTGCAATTTGACAGAAGTCAGGAAAAAGGGAGATAACTATCTCAGATGGTTTTTCAGTTGCAGTCTTCCAAGATCAAAACAGTGTAAATTTTTCAAGGTTTGTATTAAATTGTCATTCATTATTAAGTTATTCTTTCTTTTATAACATATATGTTTGATTACAATTGAAATGAAATTTTAGAATAGAAAGTGGTCCGACTTTCAATGAAAAAAATTATCAACAAAGACTGAATGGTGAAAAATTTATTCCTATTTTGGAAATATTATGAAGTCAGAAATGTTTGCGATGGTTTTGTCATTGCGAAAATTGTAATAGGACAGATACACATTTCATAAAACTCATGAATTCCACCAAAATGAAATATAAAGAAAGGAACTGACCTGAATTCCAGTATAACATTAAGACAAATTAAGATATCTCTATATCAAAATTGAAAAGGGCCTCTTTCACAAAGATTTTCACAAAATAAGTCAAAATTTAGGAATAAAAATTAATTTTGTGAATTAAAAAATTCAAAGTATCATCATGTAGTATACTATGGTTTGTATGTCAAAATGTACATACATGTATGCAAGAAAAGAAAATATAGGTGACAAAATTTATGAAAATAATCCATCTGTACTACAATTGTTGTACCTTGTATATCTGTCATAAGGGGGGATATGACAATTGTTGTACCTTGTATATCTGTCATAAGGGGGGATGAGAAATAAATGTTATGTAGATTCATTTATTTTCATGGGTACCAATTTTCATGTATTGAGGAAAACTTGTATTTTCATGGGTCTTTGATTTCGTGGTTTTGCCAACATCTGCATACAATATATAGATAAGAAGATGTGGTATGATTTCCTATGAGACAACTCTCCACCAGAGACCAAATAACAGAAGTTAACAACTAAATGTCAATGTAAGGCCTTCAACAATGAGCAAAACCCATACTGCATAGTCAGCTATAAAAGGCCCAGAAATTACAAATGTAAAACAATTCAAACGAGAAAACTAACGGCCTGATTTATGTACAAAACAATGAACGAAAAAACAAATATGAGATACAACAACAAATGACAACCACTGAATTACAGGCTCCTGACTTGGGACAGGCACATACAGAATGTCTGTACATATAGAAAATGTGTATTTTTCACACATTCAAATATGTGGTTTACCTATATCAACGAAATAAATGATAATTGGTATCCCACTATTTATAATGAATCAACAGTAACAGAGACACTGTTATTTGATTTTTATGTTAATTCTTTCAGTGGGCAGATGAGAGTTTTCCATTGTGTGAAGGACATGTAAAACCCTGTACAATTAGGACTGTGATGAAGCAAGGACAAAATAATGGAAGGAAATTTTTTACATGTAGTTTTCCTAAAAATAAACAATGTGGATATTTTGAATGGGCCATTGGATATGATTGATATCCTCTTTTCAGCATTTTAGTACTTGTAATTTTATCATATTAATGTATCGAATAAAATCACTTTTAATGAAATCTAATCTATCTGTAGATAAGATGTTATATGCCAACAGAAAATGACTTTAGAATGTGTTGCAATATTTTAAAATCTGGTAATGAGGAAAAATGTGTAGTTTCAAAAAAACAATTATATTTCTTTTATATAAATTGTATTGAATGCACTGTTAATTACCAAATAGGAGGAGATAATTTACTTAAGAACCATTGAACAATTTTTTTTTACTAAAAAAACTATAAAGTTTTGTTTTAAAAACACTTAGGAAATTATAAATTGACTGATTCATACAAAGTGATTCTCCTTAATATAATAATTTCTTTTGATATTAGAATGAGGGCTTTTATCCAGGGTAATTTCCCCTTACCTTGGATAAAGTGACTTCTGAACACTGCAAAATTTCTGATTCAATGCAAGTATGATTTAGAGGGAAATGTACATTAATTTGTTTAGATTACACCAAAACAGCCCACTTGCATGACAGAATCAGAGAATTCAAAAGTAGCAATTGATTTTGCAACACTCTCTATTTAGCTCATTTCCCCTAAAAGGCCATGTCATCGCTAGGCATCCCTTGTTGTACATTTTTTAAAGTCTTCTTCTCTGAAACTACTGGCTCAAATGTTACCAAACTTTACATTCATGTTCTTTAGGTCATCCAGTAAAAAACTTGTATCCTGGGATCAAACATGGCTGCTGTTGCTTAAAATAAAACATATTGGCAAAATTCAGGTTTTGTCTTATTTATCAAAAACTAAAGCAGTTAGAGCAAAGGGGTAAACATGTTCAGCAGCTTAAGGTCTATATTATATCTTACAGACCTTCTTATGGTACATGCTTTACTTTTTATTCTAAATAAACTTTATAAGATATCTTCTTTATAATTTTCTTTATAAGATACATTATAAACTTTAGAAGATATCTTATCAAAACTAGATTATATAAGATATCTGGTATATTATATGAGATATCTTGAAGTTAGAATAAATAGTAAAACTGCTTGCCATACTTTCTGAAAAAAACTTTTTGAAGTTATTTTCCCTGAAATATAACTTCTTAGCAAATTTCACAGTATTATAACTCTAAAACAAGTGTGGACACAGATGAATGTGGATAGTATGTTTGGATGTTTGACAGTGTTTTATATGACAAAAGGAGTTCTATGTTTTTCCTATATGGTGTTATTAACTGTGTTGCACGATGACAACCAACCTGAGCATTAGGAGTGTTGTTTATTTAATATTTAGATTTTATGTTCAAGACGGGCATGGAAGAGACACTAATTGCATTAATTACCAAATGATTATGATAGAATATTTTCCACATCTTTGATTTTGGATACATTTTGTAGCTAGGAGAGCAACACATAATAGGTTCATTTTTCATGTGATTTTTTTAAATGGGAGATGATATCTGAGAACATGATATCAGGAGGCTGTAATTCAGTGGTTGTCGTTTGTCTATGTGTTACATAATATTTGTTTTCGTTTATTTTGTGTACATAAATAACATAAATGACTATGCGTTATGGGCTTTGCTCATTGTTGAAGGCTGTCGGTGACCCGTAGTTGTTAATTTCTGTGTCATTTTGGTCTGTTGTGGAGAATTGTCTCATTGGCAATCATACCACATCTTTTTATATGTATTTGCTCACTATTTGTATGGTTCTATTTATATTACTTTGTGGTGGATTGTCAGTATCATTAGTAAAATATTTTGTTAAAATGTCAAAATTGTTTCTCAGATTAGAAGACATTAATTGGTTTTAGTAATGACAATGCCTGACATGATGCTTGGGGCTAGATGAGCTAGAAAGTAAACTTCTGTGTTGTTTTTATCAATTCTTTGATAACATCTCCTCCAAAGCTGGCCAAAGCAAAAAATGTTTTGACCAATATGAAAATGATATCAACAAAAACCTTTGTGAGCATGCTTCAAAGACTCATAACTGCTCCAAAAGTAATCTGATAGAATTTCAAGCATGTCAAGTGGGTATTATGAAAATCTACTTAATATGTCTAAATATCAAAAAGTTATAGTATTCAATATGAAAAGGTATTGCAAAATTATTCTCTTTTCAATTTTTTTGTTATATGGATACAAATATAAGTGATACCAATACAGTATTTGTTGTGGTATGAAAGTGTAGTAATTAACATTTACTGTAACAATGTTAATTCACACAAATTAAGAAATAAACAAATGAATGAAAAATAATGAACATGTACAATGAAATATAGTTAGGCCAGATAGGCCTTATAAATTTTGGTCTTTTTTTTTTTAACATACTGAATGACCATTTACACTCAGGACCGAGTCATCAGTAGGCAGTACAGATGTATTAAAACAACCTAGCATCATATTGCTAGTAGCGAGTGTAGCATTGTCGGGTAAATTTGTGCTTTTTAAAATTTGGTTAATGGACAAAAAATGTTTGGTTCAAATCATAATAAAATGCTTTTATCTTCCTATTACTTACATTGTACATAGAATGGATACTACTTTGATAATTCCTTGTACATGAGAGTTGTCTGTCAAATCTTTATTTCACAAAGAATGAATTGCATAACAATGAACTGAGCTCAAAGCAAAGCACTTTAATAATACACTTAGACAAAGAGCTCAATCCAGTGATATACTTTGTACTACAGGTCCTTCATGAACATCGTATCCACCAAACCATATCTCACAAACATGCCATACTACATGGTTGGATCAGAAGTCCTGAAAAAGACCTGAATTTTATTATCGTATTTTAATTATATATACGTATACACAGGTTAAAACTTTCACAAATTTGTGCTGAAATCATTCAGTATCAAGCAACTATCAATCTCTTCATGTACAAATTGATATAGGTTGATTGCCCCTCTGTCGAAATAAGGACATACCTCCACCTAATTTTAGTCAACTGATGAAGAAACATTCAAAACTATAAAATGTTATCTAAGACTTGTCAGTGTCTATTTACCATCACCACTGAATCAATAATATAAGTATACATATATACATGTAAGACTAAAATTAAAGTACATATACAAGACAAAACTGACATTCGGTCTTTACTACATCTTCATTCCCCAAGTCGTGTTCAAATCTGACCATGATAAAATAAGATTCCATATCTACAACCAATGAAATACCACTCTAATAGACTTAGTAGCATTGAAATCCCAGTTTTCTAAAATGGTAGGTGGAACCCAAGACTAAAAAATTTGAAACAATATATATTCCAAATAATTCAAATGCATGTATATGTAATAATATAAATTCTCCAAAGTTCACTATATTTTTCCTTTTTTTGTCTTTTGTTCGAGACTGTATATTGACCTCTAGATGTCTTTCAAATACATCCAGTTTGGTTTGGGTTGATGTTTGATTGTTGTGCATGTTATATATCGACGTGAGATTTGTTTATATAAATAACAACTATTTCCTTAAATTCAAATAAAATAGATGTAAGAAATTATAGGCAACCATATGCATGTAAATAAAAAAAAGTATTTGCATTTGTTGTTGATTGATAGTGGTACATATACATGTATGAGGACTGGGTGAAATCACTTATATATAGTTCTGATCAACAGTTTCATGGTAAACATGATAAATAAGTAGTAGCTTGTTTAAAGTTTGCAGCATATTCAACTTTGAACATCTTTTTCAGGTCTGCAATCCATATAAAAATCTGTATATACATGTATGTGGTATAATTGCCAATGAGACAACTATCCACAGAGGTTTAAATAAC
The DNA here is from genome assembly GCA_017311375.1 of Mytilus coruscus. Classification (NCBI taxonomy): domain Eukaryota; kingdom Metazoa; phylum Mollusca; class Bivalvia; order Mytilida; family Mytilidae; genus Mytilus; species Mytilus coruscus. The sequence goes on from CM029597.1 coordinate 46,711,683, forward strand.
AAAGTAATTATAGGCAGACATACAGCCTTAAAAAATGAGAAAAAACAGTCCAGACATGTTAAGTATCACTGTATGCAACAATTAAATTAAGAAAAGTAATGGCCTGATTTACAACTTATAAACAACAGGTTTGGAAAAAAAATATGTTCTAATGAAGATAAAAGAAGATGAAGCCTTTTAACTTATAAAGGGGATCTGGACAGGACTCCTTACATTCGAACAACTTTTCTAAATGATGGATACATATAAAATTAAAATATGTAAAATGATTGCCAATGAGACAATCCACAGAGGTTCAAATGACAAAGCAATAAAAGGCAACCATACAGCCTTCAAAATGAGGAAAACTGTCCTGACATGAAAAGTATGCATCAATACAATTGAGAAGAGTTAAGGCCTGATTCACTATTCCACTAATAAACAGGTTAGAACTCCCCTCAAATAAAAATAAGGGGAATGTAGCCTTTTTAACTTATAATACATGTAATAGGGGGGATTCATTACCATAGAAAAAAACTTTTCTGAAAGATGATTCCACTTATTTTCAATAAATAATAAATATTGAAGTCTATCTCAGGCATCTGGGAACAGACTCAACATTAATTCTATACATATATAATATATTCCAAAATGTGGACAAACCTACATCAAATATTCTACTTGAATGACTTTAGTGGATGAGATAAAGTTACAAAGTCGCAGTGGTTATATACTCCAATGGTGTCTTTCCTGCTAAAATGTCATGTGTAGAATGTGATATACCATTTTGGGTCTATATACTGTCCTTTATATTTATTAGGTCATTTTGACACAGCAAAATATATAGAAAATGTTAACTATGATCTGGAAATTGAGTTCTTTTTCGCAAAATAAAACAACTAAAACTAAACTTTGAATGCAAAAGACCCCTAAATGGCTAACAGATATTGCTATAAAGAATAGTCCATGATGATTCTTGTTATTAAAGAGTTCATGAAATGTACACCGATTCTGTCAGTTGAATGGACTAGAATGAGATAAGTTATATAAACATAAAAGTTTTTTCAACAGTTGTGGTGTAAATTAAATCAGTTTTATTTTATGGTGGACATATTTAAGTATATATGTAGATCATTGGCTTTTCAACACATTGATATTTTACAATATCGATTATCTATTTATTGTTATATTGTTGGTATTTTTCACCTTCCTAAAACAGTTTTAACGCAACATGAACGCAAGCTTGTTAGATCTTGATAGGGTGTCCTCACATATTTTGACGTTGCTGAAAAATTTTGGTTGACATATGTATCCTCTTCTCATCGTTTTTCGTGCTATTAAGAATGCATACTGTCGTCACAATTTCCATTGAAAAGGCATGCATAGTACAAATTCATATGACGTACGAAAACATATAATCTGACCATATACATGTATGCAGGGTTTCCACTGGCGGTCGCCATTTTCGCATTTTGTGAAAAAATAAAAATTGTGGCGATTAAAATTCGTTATTGGCGAAAGAAATATAACGGTTCGACTTCGTCCATTTTTACTTTTTTCGGTTTTCTCGGATTTTTTCACTAATCAGACAATACTGGGAATTCACCTTGAACTCGTTACGATTTTGATAGAAAATCAATAATCAGCTGATTGCATTTTAAGCTATCGGCAACAAAGGATTATAATTAATAAAGGTGTTGATTGTATTGTTTCATGAAATGGTGTGGTTGAATTGCTTCACATGTCACTTAAAGGATTTTTTTACAACTTTGATTGAAATACTTGTTTTGAAATGGTGACTTTATAACGTTTTAGCGACACACGTGTTTGAAGCATATTTTACGTTTAACGATGGTCTGGAAAAAACTGTTGTTGTGACGAAAAATTTTCAAAAGTAAGAAAAATCTCTGACTTTAAATTTTATCCTATAACTTTTGACATGTTTGATTAGAAATAATTGTTTTGAAGTGGGTAATTTACAATCGATTAAGTGACGCACGTGTTTGAGGCATAGTTTAACGTCCAAACTTTTCTTTTAATTATGGTTCGATAGAGAAAACTATTGCTGTGAAGGAAAATATTCAAAAGTAAGAAAAATATCTAACTTTAGTCTTTATCCTTCGACTAGATGGGAAATATCAGTCTTATAAACTATTATAGATGAGTCCTGTGTTCCCCAGCAGAAGTCAAAAATTATGATTTCATTATCTATATTGCAGTTTCACAGTATTTTTTAAAAACTAAATGTTTGTGATAATTGAGTGTTTATTCATTACAATGTGGATTAAAAAATAGATATTAAGAAATATTATAGACAGAGTTAGTTTTCTCGTTTGAATTGTTTTACATTTGTCATTTCGGGTTCTAGTTTTATAGCTGACTATGCGGTATGGGTTTTGCTCATTGTTGAAGGCTGCACGGTGACCAATAGTTGGTAACTTTATGTCATTGGGTCTCCTGTGAAGAGTTGTCTCATTGGCAATCATACCACATCTTCTTATTTTATATAACAATGTGACAAACTGTTTTTTTTTTTTGCTAGAAAGGAGGAAAATTTTAAACTAAAAATATGTTTATGTTAGTTGGCGAAAAATATATTGTTTTGGAGAAAGAGGTGGCGAAAAAGAAAATTGACCCAGGGGAAACCCTGCATGTATGTATAGGTTGTCAGCTTTTCTACACATATTAGCCAGTAAGCCGCAATGAACCTATTATGGCGAGTGAGCGCAGCTAATGAGCTAAAACAAATCAAATTGTGTCCTCAGTGGGGGATATTTTAAGGGATCTATATGAAGAAAACCTAATCATATGTTTATCGTTCTATTACTGGCTTTTTCACCTCCCTAACTTGGCCTAAGACAGTTTTTACAGAAGAAAGCAAGCTTGATAACTACTCCTCACACACATGTATAGATTATCGGCTTTTCTACACGAGTCATGAATATCGTAAAATGTTAGCAAGTGAGCAGGCCCGCAATGAACCTTTTTAGCGAGTGAGCCCAGCTAATGAGCTGAAATGAATCAAATTGTGTACTCAGTCACAGTTGGTGATATTTTAAGGTATCTACACAAAGAAAACCTGCTTATATAAATCTCAGTGGCGGATCCACAACTTTTCATAAAAGGGGGGTGGTCGCTGACTGACCTAAGGGTTGCCCACTCCCGTCATGCTTCCCCAGTGGCGGATCCGGGGGGAGGGTTCCGGGGGTTGGAACCCCCCTTTTTTTGGACGATCAATGCATTTGAATGGGGACACATAGTTGGAACCCCCCTCCCCACCCTTTGTCCTGAGTTGGGAACCCCCCTTTTATAAAATGGCTGGATCCGCCCCTGCTTCCCTATAAAATCAACCAAATTTTCCCCACCCCCTGGATCCGTCTATGTAACTGTTTATCGTTCTGCGTAATACTGGCTTTTTCACCTCCCTTACTTGGCCCTAGACAGTTGCTTATCTGTTTATCGTTATGTCACTGGCTTTTTTAGACTAGAGACTTCATGTGTACAAACCTGACGTAAAACTCGTGTACTATAGAAGAAGAGACAAATAATTTCACATTAAATCCTGTAACATTACATCTAAAGATAATTATAATCCAAGTAAATTATATTACGATGTCAATGGACTAAATTCCCGCGCAAATGTCATCACTGGGATAGACCAAAACGAATTTTAGGTTTATGTATCATTCACATTCCGATCAATTTACTCAGTTAAATAAAATATATGTGTTAACTATTTTTATATTGGTTTTGAATTTAGTTAATCTATCAGAAAAAAGGATTTATTTCTCGCAGACAGCCCTCAATACTATACACCAACTCGACACTGAAGCTAAAAAACCCTAAAACATAATAGTATATGGAATCGTCCAAACGGATTACCTAATATTGAATATTGATATAGGTGAAATATGTAGATTCAGAATTGTGTACACAGAAATAAGATCAGAAATAAAGCCCTGTGTAAGGTGAAAACAATAACACAACTGTATAAAATCATTGTTTATTAAATTTGCTTTTATAAGAACCATGAAGTTAAAATTTATAACGATTACGTTTATCCTGTCAACCCCTTTTCTTCATTGCATCAAGGCTTCCGTTGCTTTACATCGAGCAGCAATTCAACCAATCGGGTAATGTTAAGTTGGGACATACCTCTATTTTTGGAAGTATGATGTTTACATCGAGGCTTGCGTTGCTTTACACCGAGGCCACAGTAGTTCGACCAATCGGGGAATGTTTATTTGGGGCATGTGACCTATTGAACTGCAGGTTTTATAATATTTTAATCGAAATTGTAGAAAATGAAATGTTGTTAGTACATACAAAACAGAAAATGATGAATACTTTTAGTAAAAGATAATTTGGATCCGGGTTCTGTGTATTCACATCATTTGTACAACTCTCCTTACTGATGCCATTTTTTGGAATTTCTGTGACCTAAATGGTTCGCGAAAATTAATATTTTATTATATAGTATAGTATAGTAACTAAAGCAGTTCGAGCAAAAATGATGGTGAAAATGATCAGCAGGATGAGATTTTTATCTTCTGGGGAATTTTCAGAAAAATCAGACAACTTTTTTGGAGTTATTGTCCCTGAAATGTATTTTAAGAAGAGATAAACTTGGACAGATAAAAATGGCCAGAACAATTAGATTTTCAAATAAATACACATGGTAGAAATTGTCATTTGATCCCAAATGGGAGTATACGCTCTAAAGACGAATGTTACCCATTTTACAGAACTATGAAAGAGAAACTTTAAATTTCAAAAGTTCAGCAAAATATGATCTACAAGTTAGACCCACAGCAGTTATTGTCAACTAAATTCTTATAAGAGTTATTGCCCCTGAATGACATGCCTACTCATGTTTTGCAAAATTATAATAGAAACTGAAACTAGTAAAGATGTTATGCACAACACAATCTACAAATAAATAAATAAACATGGCTGAAATTGTCAACTGACTCCTTATAATGTGATTGCCCATTTAAAAGATGATTTTTACCCATTTTTATGCCCCACCTACGATAGTAGAGGAGCATTATATTTTTTTGGTCTGTGTGTCCGTTCATTCGTCCGTCCGTCTGTCCTGCTTCAAGTTT